>JAZBGZ010000763.1:0-25649 GCA_037414795.1 Stenodera caucasica | reverse complement strand
TTGACTCATTTTCAAAATACTTACGTTATCAAATCCCAAACAATTTTCAGGTGATCTCTTAGTATCTATTTTTTCCAAAAAAATAAAGATGATGGGGCATTTCCACTTTAATAAAACAAATGAAATAATACCTCAAATAAATAACACCCCACATATAGGTACGGAACCAAGTTGTTGTACCGGAATTGGCTTGATATTTACGTATTAAAATTGGATGTGGTACTGGCAATAAACCAACTAAAGTACCATGTTGGAGAAATTTCAAAATTTCACTTTCATCAGTTAAACCTCTAGAATTTTTTTCAAATAAATAATTAAAATTATTAATAAATATTTTACAAAAAAAAAATTAAATTACTTATCAATACAAATTTTCTCAACTTGCGGTACTAAAACTTGCAATAAACGCATAATTGTCTGTAATGGTAATTTAGTTTTCCATGAATGTACCCATTCACCAGTCGGTACCCATTGATTTAGATTTTTCTCATTTACACTCGTACTAACTCTCAAACTATTCTTCTAGAATATTAAACAATTAGTTTCAACTAAATCGAGTAGGCATGGTGAATTAGTACAACTTACTGTTGTGACAGTTGTTTTAGTTGTTGTAGTAGGCTCGTTTTTTGTTTCAATTTCGCTATTATTATCATCACAATTAAGATTAATTGTAGCTATACCATTTGTTAATTGCAATTGTTCATTTTGTTGTTGATAATTGATTGGATGGGCTGATTCTTTTTCAGTCATTTGTCCAATATTCGGTGTATCCGGTAATGTTGCTTTTAATGTACCCGGTTCAGCTGGTAAAGCTGGATGAGATCCTTCCATTGTTATTTCATTTAAAGTTTCATTACTTGTTGAATTTGTCAATTGTTGTTGTTGTTGTTGTTGATGTTGTACTGGTTGATGATGATGGTGATGATGATTATTTTTGATACGCTTATTTAATGATTTCGATATTGTATTATAATCACTTGGTAAATTAGCAAGACTATGGAATACTTGACGTTTACGTATTATCGTATAAACTAAATTCGAATTACCATCAAATTGATATTGAATGATATTATTGAAAATTTCTAATAAGAAAAATACAAGATGATGATTATTTGGTGATGAAAATAGAAACCATGGTGTACTGAAAGCTTCCAATAAATGCAATAATTTCGTACTTGCCACCATTGATAAAGTCTTCAAATAAGGTGATACTACAATAATATAAATTATAAACAATCAAAATTAATTTAAACAATTAACCATTGACTAGAATTGTTAATAAACAATCAAATAACGGTTGTAAACGTTGATGTCCTGTTGTTATAATTTTATGGAAAACTATAATCAATAAATCAGCATGTGTACCAGTAAATACTGGTATATCCATTGGTATAGTTGCTGTATATGGTTTATTTAAACGTACACCAAAATTACGTTCACCAGATAATAATAATAAAATAAATACACCGATATGCATCAAACCAACTCTAGCTGAAATTTGAAATAATTACAATTATAATTAAATTTAAATTAAAAAAAAATACTATACATTGATCAGCTCTAGAATCGTTCAAATGATACAGAATCGGTACTAAAACTTCCAAAACATCACTACTTTTCAATACGAAATATAAAAATTTCTTATTATAATCGCACATTTTCCAGAAAAACACCAACAATTCTTGATGGAAATGCACTTTTTTTGTTGAATTCGGCAAATATGTTTGTACTAAAGGATTATTCAATAGACGTGTCACTCCAGTTAAGATAAATTGGAAATCTTCATCGCGATGGATCCGTGATAGATAATTAATAAATAAATTATCGGGAATTGAACTCTAAAAACATCAATTATAGTCGATTTAAGAATTATTTGGAATTAAGTTACATCTTCTCCTTCTGATGGTGTAGATGAACTTGTATCGTGATCGAGTGTTACAATTAGAATTTGTAAACAAGCCTCGACTAACGGTTCAAGGGAATCATTGAAGATTAGATGATTATATGGAACACCCAGACCGACCGGATCGTAGGCACAAACTGTATTCAATAATGATGTGAACATTGGTAGAGCGTGGCGATTTTCAGACGATGTTAAATGTCTAAAAAACATAAAAGTTTGAATATTCGAAATTTAGTGGTTTCCGAATTGAATAAAACTCACGCTATCCATTTATTAGGATTCTGTGATATATCAGTTGGTGGTTGATACATAGTTTCACTGAAACATGTCAATAATAATTTCAATAATTCGGTACGATTTGAATCGAAGACTGGATAACGTGGTGGTGAGTGGGCGAAACCGACACCAGCCTCCCATATGTATTCGCAACTATCGATCGCTGATAATTCTTCAGCTTTATCCTAACAATTTATAAAATTAATAATAATTATTATTAATATTGTTATTGGGGGGACTTACGGGGCCACTTTTCCTGCTTGCAGCGACACTAAAATCGGGACAAAATAATAAATCACAAACTGCATTAAGTAAAGACTGTGCTAAAGGTATCGATTCGTCTTCATCGTCATTCTGACTAGGCAATGACGACCAGAAAAAGCCCCTCCATTCCGGATCTTCGAATATATATGGCAAAATTCTGCTCAATAATCGGGTACAATTCAATACTGAAACCATTATTATTTATTACAATTACAATGGTATCAATAATGCGATTTATTACCGGTTTGTTGTTCGTGTTGGGTCCGACAGCTGTTATCGACGGCTTTAACCAATTTCTCAACGGCTTTATAGCAAAGTGTCGCCAAATTAGATGGGGCATCTTCGCGTAATGCACGTATCTCAGCAGCTGGTACCAATGTGAATATATCTTGAACATTTGTCACATTCTCCGACCAAAATTGCTCCCAAAACGTATCATCATTCGCATCAATCGGCTTTGGAAAATATCAACAAAGATCGATTATTTTTTTGGAAGATTTTATCGACGATTTTTACCTCAGATTTCGATGTTAATTGAACGACAGCTTTGCGAAAATTCAATTTCGTATCAACATTTCCCATAATTGTTTTATTATTGGCTCAATTCCGATTTTAAATTATTAATAAATACGTAAGCTTTGACATTTAAGTCGAATTTGACAGATGACAGTGATGTCGTAATGACGTGATAACAAACTTTAGTACAGCGCTCTTTGTTTGTAGCGTGTAAAGCACAATTGGACTATCCTTCTCGCGATGATTTACTACCATCGATTGTTTTGTTGATAAAATCATGCGCTCTAGATTGATTTTATACAAAAATAATTTTATTTTGAGCAATAAAATAAGTACAATTCTATTTTAAACAATAATTCACAGTTAATATGTACAATTAATTATCGTTTTTGTTATTGTTACAGTCATGATACAGTTTGGTCTCTCTATTTAGCGTATAAAAGAAAACATCACCTCTACAATAGAAACATGACCCATATGGTTTATGTTGAACCATATTATTATTGATAAAATGATTTTTTAATGCACGTACAGTCGGTGCTAAATACAAGTTGCATACTCGACAAAAATAATAGTTTTTCTGTTGATATTCTTCGATTTGATCCGGATCATTTGTGGTGAAACGTGGATGTACAGCATCAAATTCCGTTGTTGTTTGTTCTTTTTTTATAAATTCTTCAATATCTTGTTTTTCCATTTATTCAAATTAAACAATCAAATTCGATAAAACATAACCACAATTTCTATCAACTGTCATTGCCAACGTTATGGAATCTCTCTAGTACCAACTTCGTGTTTTAAAAGTCCCAAGATATCGTTTGATTATCATTCAAGACATTTTTTTCCAAATTGATCAAAAATTGCTGATTTTTATTCTCTAATAATAAACGAGTATCGGTAGAATGATAAAAACTGTCACCAAAACATGGTACTACATTAGATTGGTCCTTATTCGTAATTTTTGTTGTAAAATCATTCGTTAAAATTACCTAAAAAAATTTCGTTAATTTTTTTTCAATTTTTGTCAAATTTCCTACAGCAAATTTAAATTTTCGACTCAATATTCGTAAATTTTGTAGAATATTATATAGAACGCTAGTTCTTTCGATGAAATCACATTGTTTTATTATAAATGAGATACTATCGATTACTAATAATTTCACCTGAAACACTCCAATTGTTATTATTAGAATTATTGATTTTTAATGATAATATACTTGATGATCTGTTAGCCATTGGTTTAATAATACAATAGCGGCAAATAATTCATCAATACTGTTTACATCAATTACGTGAATTTTCTTGGTGAAATCATCGATTTTATAGTTATTTAAACTAGTTTTTCCAACAATTTTCTCCACCATCTCTAGAAATACAATAAATTCAGTCATTATTGTCACATTTTTCTATTATAATCGGATAAACCTTCGATACGACGTGGACTAAAATTTCTATTCGTATTAATATAGAAAACTTCATTATCATTCACAGAAATACTCAATTCTTTTACTGATAATTGAACGATTATTGATAAATAGAAACATAATTGTGTTTTACCACTACCAGGTTTACCAGTTAATTCGGTTATTGTATTTATTATAATATAATTTTTCAATAAATCTTCTAAATCGTGATTATTGGGATTATCGATAATTTTCAAATGTAAATAATCCTGATATTGATCTAAACCAGTTTTAGGTTGTTTTAAATTCAACAAATCACCCATTTGTTACCAATAAAATCAAATTAAAACATAAATTAAATAAATAAAACATTAAATAAATATAACCTCAAAATCTAGCTTGTAGTAGCGCCATCTCGCGTGTTGGTCTATAAACTAGCAGAGACATAGCCAACTGAGATGAACGTTTCTTTATTCAAAAACACAATTTTAGTAGTCACATGTTTTTATTACAATTTCAATTAATTGTAATTCGATTTTAATCGAGAACAAGTCACAATTGTAAGTTAAGTCAAGTCAAGTCAATGAGATTAACCTTCTATACATATAATGTCTCTGTTTGGTAATTGTGTACAATCGACGACGGCGCCGACGACAAGAACGACGTCGACGTCTCTTTACCGATCATATTTATAAAATTCGATCAAATTATTCCAATAAAAATTAACAAAAATTATTGCAATTAATCAAATACTCAATTAAAAACAAGTGAATATAACCAATGTTTGAATCAAAGCAAGTCATGTCATAAATAACGAATTCATTTCAATATGTTTACATAAATAATTATTACAATAATTTAAATTAAATGTGAAAACAATTGAGAAAATCAACTAGTAAGTCATTTTTTTTTAAATATATATTTTTCTATTTATTACTTTGTAAAAGGTTAAATTGGCGATGTTCAATTATTAAGCAAAGCAAACAAAAAAAAAACAAATGAATTGTCGAAATGACAAATCATTAGGTGATTATTATCAAATTAAAACGTGTGCGAAATTGAGATTATAGTTGAAGGTTTTTTTTTTCTGATAGTGTACCCCTAATTGATCAAAATCTTATCTATTGATAATATGAAAAATTCGAATTAAATTTGCTATTTGAACAATTCGTCTAATATTACAATTATATAATTTATTACTTATTATGATGGAAATTTGATTCGAACGATTAATTGTCAATTGATTGGTTTTTATTTTGTGCCAGTCGTTGAATCGATTTATCGTTATTAATATTGCACTAATTTAGAAAAATTACATCAGTTGGTCTATAAATAGACTGCTTGATTTAATATTTTTTTTAATTATCACGGTAGGCTGTTTCTTTGATTCTTATTTTTTATCAAAGGGGGCGGTAATATTTCGCCGATTGAGTTACATTTTGTTTTATTTATTTATTTATGTGATATTGTTTCAGGCTCATTTTACTTTTGTTGTGTTGTTATCGAAGAAAATAAATAAAGAAAAAAATGTCAATTATGATAAATTTAATAGAAATAGAACGAAATCAGCTTCGGTAAGGGTAGGTGATGTTCGCCTGGTGTTGTACATCGGGCACCCGTTATAAAGGGGTGTTCGTTTTAATACTAATCGTACTTATATTATTGGACTATTTATTTGGATCGGTAACAGAATCTGTGTTTAATGTACACAGGTCAGTTTGCTTAAATGGTGAGAATTCGAATTTTAATAATTGTGTTTTGTTTTAGATCTCAAGAACGGATTTCTTGCCAACATGCACCATCATTGAAATCGATTTTCTTTAAAAACAAAACAACGAATTCATCAACAATATCAATATCGAGCACAAATCACCCTTATATCATCAATATTAATTCAAATGAAACTATCTCGAATTCAACAAGTGATTCACTATCGAATTGGACGCAATTCGATGGAAATCCACAAATGAACTCAACTAATCTGCCGCCATGTCCGGAAGTATCGACGAATCTCCGTAAAAAAAATCGCCCAAATTATTTCCGCACAATAATCGCTAATTACCAGTTTTTCTTTTTTTTCAGGTGGTCGTGTCGATGTTGTAAAATCACCAATACCAACCGTACAACAATTAGTGGAACGTTTCTCTACATGGCTGAAATTAGGTGGACATTGGTCGCCTGAAAATTGTAAAATTAACAAAAGTGTCGCATTAATTATACCATTCCGTTGTCGTGGTGAACATTTATTATTATTTCTACAACATATGCATCCGTTTTTGAAACGACAACAACTCGATTATACAATATTTATAATTGAACAAGATGGTTATACGTTGTTTAATCGAGCTATGCTGATGAATATCGGCTATATTGAAGCTTTGAAAATACGTAATTTCGATTGTTTTATATTTCATGATATCGATTTATTACCGGAAGATGATCGTAATTTGTATACATGTCCAAATGGACAGCCACGACATATGAGTGTGGCCGTCGATATTTTCAATTATAAGTAAGCCACTTAATTAGTAATTTTAATTTAATATTGATTATAATTATTTTTTAGGTTACCTTATCAGGGTATATTTGGTGGTGTATCGGCAATTAGTCGTGATCATTTCCGTTTATTGAACGGCTTCTCGAACTCATTCTGGGGTTGGGGTGGTGAAGATGACGATATGGCCAATAGGATACGCCATCACAATTTATATATATCACGTTATCCACTTACAATAGCCCGTTATACAATGTTGACGCACAAAAAAGACAAACCCAGTCCAAATAGGTGAACAATAATGAGAATTATCTGTTAAAAATGAGTAGGCGTTGGATGTGAAACGTATATCGTTGATACTCATATCACTCCAACATCACCTACTCGATTCAATTGTTTAAAAACCAACTAATTTCGTTAATTCAACAGGTATAATGTATTGAAACAAGGCCAAAAACGTTACGATAAAGATGGTTTAAATAGTTTAAAATATACATTAATTGAAAGTAAACAGAATTTGTTATATACATGGTTTTTAGTGAATATTGAAATGCCGAGCTGATAGAGACAAATTAGCTCCCAACTTTAATTCAATTTCATACAATAAATAACAAGAAAACCAACAACAAAATCAAAATAAGAAACGTAAGCAACTGTACTTAAATTTCAAATTATTGTCTAAAAGTTCCTTTTAGTTAATTAAACATTCCGGTATTATTGAAACAAAATAGTACTAATTAATAATTTAAATAATTAAAGTTACCGAATTTAACTTCTAGTCACTATTTTCTAGTGTGACTTGTCTTCCTTGATGATGATATTTATAAATTATTTGTTTTTATCAAAAAAATACTCGAGTGAGATCTAGACAATTGTAGCAGTAGGTGCCAAATTCGATAAAGACAAAACAACAACAACAGCAAAGATTTTAATTATAATAACAATTGTTTTTTTTTTTTTTTTTGGTGGCTGTGATATGCGCACAGTTTTCTCATTTATAAATTAATTATATTTAATTATAATTAGGCATTAATATTGAATTCCGTACAAATTCTTATAGCATATCAGCTATTTATTTACAATTTTTGTTGTTGTTGGCCGGATTAATATAATAATAGTAATTAGAAGAAAAGTAATTAAAAACAAATGTGATAAGAAATGAAATAAACAAGCTTTTTTTTAATAAAAAATAATATTGGTATTGATTAAAATAATGGTAATTTTCCATAACTAGTTCAAGAATTTTAATTAAAATGATGGAAATTACCATCTAATACCTAGAAATTTGCTTAATTAACATAGGAGTGTATTTAGAATAATGTAATTAGGTTGAATTATTTTTGGCCGGACAATTTCGCTTGTGTTTCAAAAATTTCGTTAAACGTTCACAATCAATTTTGCAATATTGGCAAATATATCCGTTATGTTTTTTCAAATGTAAATTTAAATTTGATCGATGCGTATATGTTTTTTTGCATATATTGCACATAAATTCCGGTTGTTGTTGTTGTTGTTTATTATGTGTACGTTCATGTTGTTTTAGGATATTTTTCGTTTTGAAAGCCTTCCAACATAATTGACATGTAAAATCGTATGAATTCGTATGTACAATTTTGTGTCCATCTAAATTACTTTTATCAGTGAATGATTTTTTACAATCTGGATAATCACATTTGTATAAACGTTGATTTGTGTGTATTCGTAGATGTCGCTCTAATTTACTTGGAGCTATAAAACAACTGGAACAATATTCACATTTATAATGTCCACTATGGAGTTTTTTGTGATTTGTTAGATCACAACGTATAACAAATGATTTATCGCATAAATCACAGATGTATGGACGTATTTTCGAATGTGACGTTCCGATATGGGCCGTTAGATTCAAACGACGCTTGAAAACCTTATCACAATGCGGACATTTATGGATTTTCTTTGTGTGTTGTTGTTTCTCCAAATTCTTCTGAGTTTTACCGATTGTTTGCGCCATAAAATGATTGATTGTCTGTGAGAAATTCACAATATCGTCCAAATTCTTGTTTGAATTATTACAATTCGTTGTTGTCGTTGTTACTGTGGTCGATGTGGTTGTTGTTGTTATTGTTGTCGGATTTATTTCGTCGCGATAATTCGAGGAATGTTGATAGAAATTTAGATTTGTCACATTCTCAACAATATCCAGCATGTCATCCTCATTGATTCCGCAATTTTCCAATTGCAAACAATTATCTTTATACAAATCGATACCTAAAGGATCGATCGTTTTCGGTGTTACAATAACGCTCATCTTTTGTTGCGTATAATCGATAATTTCATGATTATTCGACCATTGTTCTCGATCATTCAATAGAATTGTTTCGAATTTCTCATTAGTAGCATAACAGATATTGATAAAACAATCGAAATCGTCCAATTTCAATAAACAACAAGTACAAATTTGTTTCGGTTTTAAATCATTTTTGCACAACTACAAAATAAACAATTAGACATAACCTCACTTCTCTTAAATCCGGGAATTACCTGTAATTTTAGACATTTTCTGATTTTTTCTTCAATTATATCAGTCGTCGAGTCTTTACTGTAGATATTTTGACAATTTGTATCGATTTTGCCGCAAATTCTGCAAATATCTTGATCCCAAATCATACCTCACAAAAGTACCGGAGCTTTAACTAGCTGTTTATCGACAAGATTCTCGATAAACTCCAAGACTTCTTTGAATTTAATCGAATATTATCGATGTTATTGGCATAAATAGAGTACAGGCGGAATTATTGCGATTATTGAGGAAATATGATGAAAATTTCGATATAGAGCTGCAATTAATTGTAACTTTGAGGAAGTGAGGTTATGTTGTGATAAATTGAGGTTATACAATTTGATAAATTTATCAAATATTCCCCCATTAAAGCATTAAATTCGACTGTTATTATAAATTTTACCACAATTTTATCGAAATTACCTCAATTTTATTTATCAAAATTACGGCCAACCTTGACTTCACGATAAGATAATTGCTCGGTCTAATATTGAAATAGTTTCAATTATTGTGTGTTATTATAAATGGAATAATGTCGTTTCAAGACAAGAATTATTCAGCCGAACATCCGAGGAATTTAATTCCGGAACTATGCCGACAATTCTACCATTTAGGATGGGTCACCGGAACAGGTGAGTATTGATCATTGATCACAAATAATTCGATTGATCGGTGATTATTGGTGATTGTAGGCGGTGGAATCAGTATAAAAGACGGTGATAAGATCTACATCGCCCCATCGGCCGTGCAAAAAGAGCGAATCCAGCCGGAAGATTTGTTCGTTCAAACTTTGGACGGTACCGATTTGGAGTTGCCGCCAGTTGAGAAGAAATTGAAAAAGAGCCAATGTACCCCATTATTCATGTGTGCCTATAAATTACGTCATGCCGGCAGTGTCATCCATACACATTCCAAATCGGCTGTGATGATAACACTTTTATATCCGCAGAAGGAGTTCAAATGTACCCATTTGGAAATGATTAAAGGCATCAAAAATCCGAAATTACAACGCAACTATCGCTACGATGAAGAGCTAATCGTGCCGATAATCGAAAATACGCCATTCGAAGAGGACCTGAAGGATCGTCTAGACGAGGCGATGATTAAATATCCGGAAAGTTGCGCCGTTTTGGTCCGGCGACATGGCATTTATGTGTGGGGCGATACCTGGCAACAAACGAAAACAATGACCGAATGTTTGGATTATTTATTCGATGTTTGTGTACAGATGAAATTGCACGGGCTCGATCCGCAATTAACGCCGGACCAATACGAACTGAAACTCCAACAAAATGGAACAAATTAGATTTTATTCATCAATCTCATTCTATATACAATTAATACAACAATAAATAAAATAAACAGGGCATAGATTTATCGGGATAGTCTTTGAAGCTTCAATAAATGCATCTACTGTTCGCGTTGTGTTTCATTTCAAATATTTGAAAAATTAAAACATACTCATATTCGACGTTTTCTCATAAAATAGCATATAAGCTGTACTTTGTAGGACTTCATCAACCATTACTTCCCGTATCTCAACATCCGAAGTGTAATACCATCTAAAAAAAACACAATCATTTATAATGAAAACTACAACTTAAAGTCTCCACCCCCAAAATACTAATAAAGTTGCCTTATCACTGAAGCAATAAATTACTACTTAAGTAACTAAAACCTAGATATACAGGATGTTCCAGATAAAGTGTGAATGCTCCATAATGGCTTTATTTTTCAAAAATATGGAAAGCGACTTACAAGATTGTTCGAGGGTTTATTTGAAGGTTCTTTCAGATATAAGAATGGTTTTATGGATATCTTGTAAATGAGTCAAATCAAAATCAATCTTCTCAATTTTCGCCAAATCAAAAAACGACGAGGAGGATGCTTCTTCATTTTGATTGGATGAAAATTAAGACAACTGGTTTTGATTTAACCCATTTCCAAAAAAGCCACTCTCATATCTCAAACAATCTTCAAATGATCCCTTGAAAAGTCTTGAGAGTTGCTTCTCATTTTTCTCAAATTTAAAGACTTTATGGAGCATTTACACTTTAGCTGGAACGGACTGTATAAATATATATAGTCGGCTTTTGACTGATTCTCAATAAGTACATATAGTCCTAGGCCTACTAGATATGAAATTATCGAATATGAACGATACTTAAGTAATAAATCTTCAACAGTAGGAGCCCCCCATTTAGATCTTGTTTATTTATGAAAATAATTGAGGTATAAATGGGGGAATTTTCGGTTGGGACATTCTGTATACTTCTAGAATTTAAGTCATCTCAAATGAAGTAACTCAATAAAAAAAAAGAGCTACACTAACTACTCTATAGTTCCTATGAGGATACGATTTAATGAGTGGAGACTGTCTTTTGTTTTTAAAATATTACTTAGTATTGTGATGTCCTCTTCTATAAGTAATAAAATGGCCGGAATGTGCATCACCTGTATGTACAACAACAGCAGCTAATTGATAAACATTACGAAATTCATTTGCCATTTCCGTTAATGATGAACCACCACAATAAATACCACTATTACCACCCCAAGACATTGGCATACTACTTGATAATGGACTACCACCTTCACTTGTACTTGTATAAATTGAATTTGTTAATTTACGTTGTTGATATTGGGCTTGTAAAAATGTATAAGCAGCTAATGATAATCTCATTGGAAATTGTACATAATCTTGACGTTTCGATATACCACCACTTGGATGCCATGTATTACGTGATATATGAATACATAAACATATTGGAAGCTAAAATATAATTAATAATAATAAATTGATTGATTAATAAAGAAATAACAAACTTTTCCAAAATTGAGTATCTTAATTTGTCTTGATAATATCGGCGATAAAATCGGATCACGTCCCTTATTACAACCTTCACATTGTACATCTGGTACCATTTCCGGTGTAACAAAATTTGTTAATAATTGATGTAATTTATGACGGCCCCAACCTAAATCACCACAACCATTCGGTAATGCTAATGATAAACTTTCAAATTTATCATAACGTACACTCGACTAAAAATCAATTATTTTATTATTAATCAAAAAAATTTATGAATAACTCTCAACTTTATGTCCACATTCTGTACAACGCAGTTGACTAGTTAAAGTTCCAGTGAATGGATGTGCTGTTGGTTGTTGTGGTGGTCCGGACATTTGTAATGCACGACATGAACGCGATATCCAACGGTTACGTCTAATTGCATTACTACGCCATGATAAACTACTCGTTTTGCATAATTCGTTTAAAGACATCACACTTCCTAATGAATTAAAATCATTATTTGAACGATCATCATCTTGTTGTTGTTGTTCTGATTGTTCTTCATCTAATAATTCGTTCATTCCTAAAGCATCAGATAAACAACCAATTTTGCGTCCAGTTTTATGCGTTTCCTCATCCAATGTTGTTAATAGAATATTCAATAATTCATGTGCATCTTGTTCACCACTTGGTATAACCCAACCTAAACGTTTTAATGCATTTATAACAGCTGCTGGTGCATAAGTTTCTTTTACAGATTTATTTGTACCATTCACCACTAAAATCAGCCAATACAAATATTGATTAAACTTATTCTAAATTATTATTGATTTATTACCAGATAGAACAGTAGCCAATGTAGCTCGCAAACTAGTCTCTTTTATATTACCGTTAATTTCTAGCCATGTAATGAATTGTGGACATGCAGCTAATGCATGTAAAACTGCATTTAAAAAACATGTTTTGCCTAAATTAACTAAACCAGCTAAACGTCCACCACGTCCTGATGATGATGTCGTTGCTGGTCCCCAAAATATAAATGCACCAACAACAGCAGCTGCTGTTAAACCAGCAGCTACTAATATGCGATCTGATTCCATTATTATTTTTGTAAACTTCTCATAACCTCACTTTTGTCGTCTATCGTTTTCTAAATTCTTCAATATCAACAATTATATTGATTTTTGTGAAATTTATTCACCAAAAATAGACAATTTCGAATAAATATCGACTAATTTTCTTAGTTGCTTGTTTTTGAAAAAATATCGAATATTTTGACATTTTCCATAATTCAACACGATTGCCAACTCACTAATTATCAAGAATTAAAATAACTAGTAACAATAATAAATTCATAATTTCCAACAAAATAATGCAAAATTAATTAAATCAATTATCTAATTATAAAATTTAGGTACTAAAATGAAATATGAGCGTATTTCTAACAATTACCCGGCGCATCCACCATTTTGGAATAATGCCCAGATTTCATGCTTGCCAACACAATGATCTAACTCATGTATATATCTGATGTCCCATTGATTGTGACCCTGTAGTGAAAGAATTCGAGATTTTTCTGCTCTATTGAATCGAATATTGATAGATTTCTGTGGTAGATGCTGTATCTACCTACCATTTCTACCAACTGTTTCCAAACAAAGAAAATACCTGGTTATTGTTTCAATAATGGTTGTTTTCCAGTATAAATTTCAAGTTTCGATCGGTTCCTTTGCTGAAATTCTTAGCTTCTGTTTCAGGCCATGCGCAATATAATTAAAAACACCCCCGGCATCTGTTTTATGTTTACAGTTTCACAACTGAAATCACATAGGGAAAACAACCCTTAAATTATTTGAATAAAATTTCAATAAAAATGTTGTTGAAATAATAAGATAATTGGAGTGAAAATAATGGAGAAGAAAATGTGAGTCTTTATTGTTGTTTTTCAAATTATAATTTAATATTTCTTATTGTTAGATTTTTAACTTGTTGTCTAATAATTGCGACAATCTTCATTTTTGTTAAATGTAAAAAACAATGTAGAATCGACGAGTATCAGTGTGATAATAGTGATTGTATACAAATAAATAGATATTGTAACGGCCTAAAAGACTGTACTGATAATAGTGATGAGATCGAAAATTGTTCCCGTAAGTCTCCAAATTTTCCAAATAAAAACAACAACAAAAACAAAGACTCTAATAATTTTAGCTTGTAATTTAACATATTTTGGTCAAGTTGGACGCACTTACGAATTGGAAATAAAACGACCACATGAACAACAATTACCGTTTTTGTGTTTTTTAAATTTCACAGCAACCGGTGGTAATTACGGTGAATTAATACAAGTAACCAATTCTAAATTAATCATTTTTTTTTATTATTATTATTAAGAATGAAAATTATATTTTAGATAAGTTTCGAATCGTTTTCTGTTGGTACATTTGAAAGTTTCACAACTGATGGCTGTCCAAATGGTTTTATACAAATTAAAGAAGGTAATCGTCCGAATACAAACGGTAAATGGTGTGGTAGTTCATGGGGCTATACCGTTTATTATAGTGAAACATCAACAATTTTATTAACAATAAATTTATTGAAATACCATGGAAATTTTGAATTCAAACTTAATTATAAATATTTAAAACTATCAGATGCTTATCTACGATATGGTAATGGCAATAATAATAATTTTACCACAACAACGGTAATAGGGAAACGTATTTATCGTGGTAAATTACAAATTCATACATATTGTGATCGTTTATTCGATAATTGTATTAAAAGATTATGTCGGATACAATCACCGAATTATCCAGGAATTTATCAAAGAAATTTAACATGTCATTATCGGATACGCGAAAAGAACATACCAAATGATAAGCATGCTTTGATTGCAATCAGACAAGCCAATTTCCATCATAAGGAACGTTTAGCGAAATTTGATAATAGCGACAAGATATTGAGGTAATTATAACAATTCTCCTTTGTTTTTGATTTATTATAATGATTAAATCATCACAAACTGCAGCCTCTATTTAACAGACCACGACTCTTCTCACATCAGCTATGGAGGATTCACTCTGTAGTGCAATGTGAGCTTCTTCTTCTCTTCCTCTTTAGACTCTTCCTCGAAGCTGAGATTCAACTCAGTTTTTCTCTATTTTTGAGTTCCTTATCGATTTAATTGAGATGCTAGGAAAAAAATGAAGAGTCTTGACTGAGAAAAGTGAACCGGTCAGATATGGAGGATACACTCTTTAGGGTGATGTGAGCTTCTTCTTCCTCTTGATTTAGGACCGAGTTCTCTTTGGATTTTTTTCATTCAAATTTGATTCTTCCTCGAAGCTGAGATCCAACTCACTTTTCTCTCTTTTCAAGCTTTTTATCGAGATAATTGAGATGCTAGGAAGAAAATGGAAAGTCTTGACTGAGAAAAGTGAACCAGTCAAATATGGAGGATGCACTCTTTAGTGTGACGTAAACTCTTTCTTCCTCTTGATTTAGAACCGAGTCCTCTTCCATTCAAATTTGATTCTTCCTCGAAGCTGAGGTCCAACTCACTTTTCTCTCTTTTCGAGTTCCTTATAGAGATAATTGAGATGCAAGGAAGAAAATAGAAAGTCTTGACTGAGAAAAGTAAATCGGTCAGATATGGAGGATGCGTTCTTTAGTGTGATGTGAACTTCTTCTTCCTCTTGATATAGAACCGAGTCCTCTTCCATTCAAATTTGATTCTTCCTCGAAGCTGAGGTCCAACTCACTTTTCTCTCTTTTCAAGTTCCTTATAGAGATAATTGAGATGCTAGGAAGAAAATGGAAAGTCTTGACTGAGAAAAGTGAACCGGCCAAATATGGAGGATGCACTCTTTAGTGTGATGTGAACTTTTTCTTCCTCTTGATTTAGAACCGAGTCCTCTTCCACTCAAACATGATTCTTCCTCGAAGCAAAAGTTCAATTCACTTTTTTTCTCTTATTGAGTTCCTTATCAAAATAATTAAGATTAGTTCTATAATATGGCTATCCTGGCGCCTCCACCATTTTTACAATAGCTCACTACTTCAAAATTCTCGATTAATTTTAAATGTTTTTCAATAGAATTTGGGATCAATGCAACATGATGCAAGATTATATCGAAATTTATGATGGCTGGAATGAAAAATCAACATTACTATCGCATTTATGCAGTGGTGAAACAATACCAGAAATCATAAGTAGTGGTCCGGAATTATTAATAAAATTCCATACATCACCATATGGTAACCCATTCCATCCATTACCATTATCGTATCTACCAGGATTTGAACTAGAAGTTGAGGTAAATGGCAATTAGATTCAATAATTGTTGAAATATCGAATAATTAATTCAACTTACAGGTATTTTACGTCAACAAAGAATCACCGACTTATATTGAAAATGATAAAAAATGCGAATTTCTAATTACACCAAATTACAATAATAATAGGAGTGGTATAATTGAGAGCCCATTGAATTCATTACCAGCAAATACGACATGTCATTATTATTTTCATGGACAAACAAATAAAGAAATCGTCTGGATAAGTTTCATAAAATATTACATCAATAATGAACATTATAATTATAATAATAATAACAATAATAAAAACGATAATAATGATAATGGTAATAATAATAACGAACGTATGTCTGATATTAATACAGATGAATGTGATATACAATTACAAATATGGGATGGTAATATTAGGAATTTACAAAAATCAATACCTTTAATTGGACAATTTTGTAAAGATGATCAACCGAAATTATGCGATCATACATTATTAGAAAATTCAACAAGACAAACTCGACCATGTAGTTTAACAGAAAGTTATTTATCAACAAATCAAGATTTAACATTAATACATAAAATACGTTATGGTAGTGTTTTATCACCTGTTAATTTCGTATTAAAATATGAATTTATCGATTTAATGCAAGAAGGTGAACAATTCAATAAGAATCCATGCGATCGATTATTCAACAATAATAATGATGATGATCAAACGAAAATCGGCCGTTTCTATTCACCAAAAATCACATTTTTATACGGCCGTGGTGGCCAACAATCATTAACTTGTTCATATCAATTCGAAACGAAATCATTTATAGATAATTATCGTTTGAAATTGTTATTTTTTAATGGTAATTTCGGTAATAAGAAGTGTTCAACGAAATATAATCAAGAAATTGGCCGTTATATTTGTGATATACAAACAATAAATGATGGTATTGCTAATATAAAAATTTATGAATATCCATGGAATGATATTGAAATATTGAGAGACTGTTTATGTGAAAATTTCACAGATACGAAACAAATTATAATAAATACATCGAATAGAGTTGTTGTTAAATTTACAGTGACGAATATGAAAATTTTTGAAGACTTCAACGATTATAATTTCGAAGGATTTTACGAGTTTTTACCAGAAAATAATAATAATAATTGTGTGAATTTATGGAAAAATCGCCGTCTACATGGCGCTAGTGGAGAAATATCAATTCATCACAACACAAATAATCAATTATTCAACGATAATAACAATCAAACAAATGATTGTCTATTTCAACCATGGTTGATAGAACCTGAAGATCCAGTAAATAATTTCCTATATTTGAAAATTAAAGGCCGTAAACCCTTAGATTCGCGTTTATGCCCTAGTAAGAACCGTATATTAATTTATTATGTTAGCAATACAGAAGATATACAGATTTTGTGTCCATATTATAAGAATATTGATGATTTTGTTGAATTATTCTCGGATGGATGGAATAATTTTTTTACAACAACAACAACAACATATCATAGAGGCAAGAATTTCTTACAAAATCAACATTCTAGAAGTTTTATTATCGAATTTCTACAAAGAGAACATGGTAATTTTATTGTTAATTGGATGGAAATATCGAAAAATCCAGCTGTAACATTATCGAATACTATGTTGATGCTGAATCCGCCCGATTGTCCGCACAGGTGAGTTTTGTAGCGATCAATTTTCAAATTTCCCGCCAACTCATCAATATCTGAGCCAACTTCAATTTAATGATAATTAAAATAGATTTATTTGCATTCAAAAATCACGTGAAATATTGATCAATAATCGAATATTTCAATAATTTCGACGCATATTTGATTGATTATCGTTATTAACGTAATTTTTGTAACGTAGGTCGGTTCTATGGTCGTACGCTTACAATTATTCTAATTTTATTTACAAGTAATTTCCTCACCTTGTGTTTTGTGTTGAATTTTTTCTCGATTAAAATGAGTATAAATTCTTCTTTTATTATTGAAAAAACAGTTCAATTGATGATTTTAAGTTGAATACACAAAATAATTTTACAAATGGCCGCCATTTGAATTGATAATCGGCAATCTACTTTATCGACCCAGTTTACAATGATTTGTAGCTCATTGAGTATTTATGGTGGAAAATTTCCCAATTAGGAGCGCGAAATTTGAACCGATTGTTGTAATTTTTCGAATTTTCTTCGTTTTTTCAGTTGTCCCGAATTGGGTGCTTGTATAAGTTCGGATTTATGGTGTGATGGTTTAACTCACTGCCCATCAGGTAATGATGAACAAGAATCAAATTGTTTAAATAATAGTCTGTTTCCCATATCATATCTGAATACAATCACTTTATTAATATTTATAATAATAGCAATAATTATCTTTATTATAATAGTTGTTTATATAATTAAGTTTTATTATTGGAGAAGAGAACAACAGAAAAATGTTGTTACAGTAAGTGAACATACATTTTTAGAATTCAAAAGTGGTTTATGTTGAAATATTAATTCCACAAATAATAATTAATAACAATATTTATTGCTTAAAATCTGACAATATTCTTGTAACTGAAACTAGATTGAAAATAATAAATTTTTATGGGTGTAATTCAACGTTTTTCTTTTAATTAACCGGTGTAAACATTTCTTCGCCACCAATTCCGCGTATCAAATTTTGGGCCGCCAATTTGGCCATTTCTGATCGTGTATTGATTGTTGCACTACCCAAATGCGGTAATAATACTAGAAAATAATCATGTGATTAGATAATTAATTAATTGGTCAATTAATTTACCGCAATTCGGTAATTTCAATAGTTCATTATCGGGATCGATCGGTTCCGGCGTCATTACATCTAAGCCAGCTGCGAAAATTTTTTGTTCACTCAAAGCCCGAACTAAGGCATCTTGATCAACAATCAATCCACGACTGATATTAACGAAAACAGCTGTATTCTTCATTTTATCGAATGCTGTATCATTGAACATTTGGCGAGTTTCTTCCGTTAACGGACAAGAAACGATCACGAAATCGCTATTTCTTAATAAATGATCGAATTCGACAAATTGAACACCTAGATCTGCGGCTTCGGCTTTCTCTCGATGGCCGCAATATAGAAATTTGGCTACTTGGAATGCTTTTAAACGTTTCACAATAGCCTGACCGACTCCACCTAAACCGACAATTCCAACAGTCGAACCGGCAATATCGCGACCCAACATCCATTGTGGACGAATCCTCCACATATCCCTACAAAAATTACAATAATCATCATTTTCATTGACAATAGATGGTTATAGATACATGTCCATCTTTAAGCGGGCTTCGTGAAGACGTCTGGACGCGGCCAAAACTAATAAAACCCCAACATCGGCGACTGCATCGTCCAAAACTTGTGGAGTATTCGCTAATTTTATTCCGCGTTTTGTCAATTCATCAACATCGATATTATCGTAACCAGCCGACATTGTAGCGACTGTTTTCATTTTAGGCGAGCATTTATTCAAAATTTCCGCATCTAAATGCTCTTTGGTCGCCCAATAAATTCCATCAACATATTGAACCTTCTCCAAAATCGATTCCCGGCTGCTATCGTTCGTTACAACTAAATCACTGAAAATTGATCGATTTTATTGACGGATAAATCACCGGAATTTGATTGATTTTTACCAAAATGTCGATAAAACATCGAAACCAATTTGCGGAATTTCCGGATTGGTTACCAAAACTTTGGGACGAGGCTCTGTATTTTCACCCATAGCATCCATTATTGTTGGATCTATCAACAAGCAAATTGTCCAAATCAATGATAATTCTAGTCTGAAAATCGGTGAAATTGATTAAATTCAAGGCAATTCTTATCGAATAACACAAACTTCATGTTGTACATTTTTCGAGACGTAAATCTAGAAATTTTTGTAAAAAAATAATAATTAAAGACTTACTAGTTTATAAACTGCAAGGTTATCAATAGATAAATGTTTTAATTCGAAAATAATCGGAATTACAACAATAATTAACAACCTAACCTAAAAAAATTCGGTCGAGTAATCAGCCAATAGACAAATGAACACTTCCTCATGCGAATTATATGACGTCACAATCATTACCAACTTAGTTCAAAGATCGGAAAAAAACTTGAAAAATTACTTAAATATGATAAATTTGAGCTGTGGATTTGTAATTATTGATAAACTTTCGGATATTTATGATAATCTTCACAAAGACGCTACTATTAAATTTTGTTTGATGTGGAAATTTCGAAAATTGCCGCTTTTTTCTAGGGATATTTCCGATTGGATCTAGTGACAAATAACGGTGATTTTTCAATATGGTGGTTTGTTATCGTTTTAATTAATTTTTGATAAATTTTTTTCAATAGGAAAAAATGTCGATTTCTGTTTGTACCTGATGTAAGATATTAAATAATTAATAATAAATCAATTAAAAGAGACTTTATTGTAATTTAGTGAAGTGGCAATGGGAACAACTGCTTTAGATACATTCAATATAGCAGGTATTAATGTTTTCAATTCCAATCTAATTTGATTATTTATTCATCATTTCAAAACATTGCCGTCCATATTTATAGTGGATCAATCAACAGTTGTTGTATTTTTGAATTTTTCTATTATAAACACAAAAATCCAGCAATCTGGTTATTTTATTTTTTATTGTTTCAATTTTCATTTGTTTTTGTTTTGATTTTACCCAGATTTAACACCTGAACAACAGAAAATTCTAATTGATATCAGAAGACGAAAGACTGAACTTTTACTACAAATTCAAGTAAGTAACACATTTTCAATTGTTTAATTAGTAAGATAGTCTAATAGATAAACAATAGATAGAAAAAAAAAATTGAGGTAAATGTGTGTGATGGGAGATTAGCTAACAATTGCTCAATTAATAATCGTTGGCCTGAACTACATTACTTTTCACATATTATAATGTTTTTATTATTTTTAATTAGTTGAATAGAATTTATAAAAGTACTTCTCTATTTATTCTAGTTTTGTTATTATAAAAATAAAAGTTCTGAATAATATAGTTGGCAGGATACAGTTCTTTTTTTCTTATTGTCATGACAACGATTGTCTTTTTTTTTAATATTCCATAAGTCGCCCATTATGGTGGTAGTTTAAATAATAAACAAATGACGGTTGAAGTTTTATATTATTATTATTATTTATTAATAGATGACTTTATTCATGAAGTAAATAAAGATGTGCTTAGTAACAACCACAATTATCTTCTTTATCAGTTAATAATACACATAATAATACATACAGTCAATGGATGATTATTGAAAAGGGGTCTTGGATATTTATTTTTTGTTTTATTGTAATGTTGTTTTGTTTTAGAGAATTATTCAAACTGTGAATGGATTGACAATGATTAAAATACCAATTTTTTTTTTTATTTATTTTTAATGTGGAGATTCCGCACTATGAACCTTAACGTTAGTGTTAGAAACAAAACAATACTATCTATGACGTATTTAAGCCTGGCTAGCTAGATTATTTTCTATTGCCAATTTTTATCAGTTATTCTAAATTGTTGGTTTGTTTGATAAAATTGAAAACCATCCGGTTTAGAATTGATATGATGATAATTTTAATTTTTCCATAAAACGATATTATATCCGGTAGTTGATATAAAAGTTTTCTATTTTATTAATAATTATTATTATTTATAACAATTATGAACAAATGAAGAACAAGACTAAAGACCAGGTGCATAATTTATTTACAGTCAAAGTTGAAGGATATAAATGAATTAATTAAATAAAGAAAAAATAAATAAATAAAAGAAATATTTATACTATATGCTTTATACATATGTATAATATCGTTGTCTTTTTCTTTTATATATTTCTATCTTTGTTGTGGTTATATACATGTGTTGTTTTGTATTTCACAATTTTACACGAGTCAGTTTAGTTCGAATAGTCGGCCGTGATAAGATGTTAGTTTTTGTTTTTTGTCTTTTGTTTTAAAATAAAATCAACGATGTTGTGATTATTATTAATAATTCGTGATAATTATTCTTTAATTTGTTTGAATTAATTTGATTCGAAATATAATAATTAATGGATCTGTGATAAATTTTTTTTTGGTGTTTTTATGTAAATTGTGCGAAAATTGATATAGATGGAATTTTTTTTTCGAAAATTTGCTCATATTGGTTGAATTTTTCCCACTTTTATAACTATATATTGCAATTGTTTTAGGTTTTTTCTAGAAGTTGATTAATTGAAAATGAATTGAAATGATTCAAGAAATTCCATGAATCATGTGTGAAAAATTTAATGAGAACATTAAGTTGATTATTATTATTAGTATTATTATGAGAAAAATTGTGTATGACTTAATTATTTTCAAATTCTAATATTCCGGACTATGTTCAAGGTTTTTCCGATAGATAATTGAAAATCTTTACGTAATTGATTTGCGTTGTTATTTTATACCATTTCTGTGAATATTTGCGAATCGATCACGATTAAAAATAACAATTAATGGAAATTAAAAATCAACAATAATAGAGAGGGAAATTCGATATGAAAATAAAGGGGGAAATCCGTGTTTGTTGTGGTAGTCCACCTTGCCCTCGGCAATGAGAAATACCATACGAATTACGTACTTTTGTTAATATTTTATTACTAGATTCATATTTCATCGGATTCTATTGTAGGTTGAGATTATACCATCTATTTTAGTGATCGTTGTTTTTTCGGTAGGAAAATTCATACATTTCTAAATTTATAATGGAGTTATTTTTAAAAATACTACACATGTATTGAAATTTTATGGATCTAGTCTGGTGACCTTTTGCAATCGATCAGTATTTGAAACATACACGCAATTTAATTGGATCGATTCTATTTTTGTTCGAATTTATATTTAGTTTAGGCTAAATTAGAGCAATTTTCTTCGTTTCAATTCGATGAAAATTTCCTCTCTTTTATAGAGAAGATTTGAAACGTTGCCAAAATCAATAGAGAATTTTATTGAAACAAAAATTATTTAAACAATTGCTATAACTAGTTTCAATTAAAGAATATGATTGTAGTTGTTATTTATGCAATTCTAAATTTAAATTTGTTAATAATAAAATTGCAGGGTGCGGACAATCAAAAACATATGAGCAAATTTTCTAATTTATTTATCATTATTATCGAATCTAATTTCGAATTAAATTAAATCAAATTACAGATCCTAATGTTCAATAATCAACAATATCCATTTATTTGATTAATTTATCGAATTAATCTAGAGTTTTGGTGTAATTAATCGAGTGTCAACATGAAAACTTGACTTCCGTAAATTTTTGTTTGTCACCTTCATTTTTTATTGGTTTGGCTTTCATTTGTTTCGTTTTATTTCCTTGAATTGGAAAATTCCAAGTGTCATGCAATACTATACGACATTAGAACGTGAACGTAAAGGTTCAATTAGTTCAAATAATAATTGGTTTTCATCATTGAAACGTTTTAAAAAGACGAAAAATTCTAAAAGTGAAACAACATCGAAAAGTGTTTGGGATCTATCAACATTAACACGAATCAAAACATCGGTACGATTATTTTTGTTTTTTTTACAATTATTGTTAATTTTATATAATTTCGTGCGAAATAGTCTAGTTATTGCGTGATTCACTTTTGTTTTCGCCACCCTAATTGCTGAATCTACAATTAGATTCTGTTGAAATAACAATTGTTAGCAATCCAATTATATTTATAATGATTATTATTATTATTTTTTTGGGGGTTTAATTATGTAAATTCTTATTATTTAAGTTAATCCGTCCTCTGATGTGTTCGTGTATACGTATCTGTGCTTCATACATTGTTTACGATTTATTTCCCTGTTGTCGTTGTTCATCGGGGGTAAGATTCAATTTTCTTCCTCCAAAAACAAAAAAAAAAAACAAAGAAAACTACACTAAAAGCTTCATTTTTTTCTAAAATCAAACGAATTTATTTTGTGATTATAGTGATTCAAATAGAGTGGCGGCTTTAAATTTATTCATTTGTTTTAATATTGAGCTACAATTATCGGCTAGACTGCAGATCCATACGGCAACACCCATTTTATAAAATTAACCAATAATATTCAATCAATTCGAATTGGTTGCTGGGCAACCAAATCCAGTAGCGTCGATATATAATTGAGATTTATTCTAATAATAATAATTATTATTATTATAAATTATAAGTCACGATGGAATGTGAAATTCAGTTATTTACGTTTAATTTAGATTAGTTCGAAAATACGTGATTGATTTATAATTAAAATAAATTGTGCGATTGGTATTTATATATGCACGTTTCTATCTGTTACCATGACAACTGTAGCTGTGTGGATCTAGAAAAAATAATTTGTGAAAAAATCTAAATCCGTCACTTTGTAGTTTTGGAATTTTTTATTAAAAAAAAGGCCTAACTGCTTGTTTTATTCTAATTGAATTTTTTCTCTTATTAATATAAATATTTTGAATTTCGTTTTGGTTTTGATTTGTTATGTTGGTATTGTTTTTTGGCGCTAATTTTGATTTTTGTCCTCTACACCGAAATGATATAGAAATTATTTATTTATTTATTCAAATTTATTTTTTTTGTAGCAATTAAAAGATGAATTATGTGAAGTTGTATCTGAAATGGAGTCATTGGACTCGAATGATGATGGTAAAAATAGTAATAAAACAAAAATGATGTCAATTGGACGTAAAAAATTCAATATGGATCCGAAAAAAGGTATAGAATATTTAATTGAAAAAGGTCTATTACAAGATACACCAGAAAGTGTCGCACAATTTCTGCATAAAGGTGAAGGTTTAAATAAAACGGCAATTGGTGATTATTTAGGCGAGAAAAATGAATTTAATGAAAAAGTTTTACAAGCATTCGTTGATTTACATGATTTCACTGATTTAATTTTAGTACAAGCTTTAAGGTTTTTGTCTATATTAATTTCAATTGAATTAAATCTAATTTGTTTTCAATTTTAGACAATTTTTGTGGAGTTTTCGTTTGCCTGGTGAAGCTCAAAAAATTGATCGTATGATGGAATGTTTCGCTAAACGTTATTGTGATTGTCAAGGTGAAAATAATATATTTGAAAATTCAGATACTTGTTATGTACT
>JAZBGZ010000762.1:0-29100 GCA_037414795.1 Stenodera caucasica | reverse complement strand
GCAAGCATTCGTCTTTCATTAATTGTGCTAGATGTCAAAAAATTTATAGTTTTCAATGTTTTCATGACAATTATCATCCAGGCTCTTGTATGTGATCAAAATAATATGTGAAATCAAATAACAATCTGAACTTTTCACTAGTTATAATTTCTATTCAAATTTATCATTATCATTATATCTATTAATAATTCTATATTTTGAAAAATTAATTTATTACTATAATTGAAATGTTATTTAATATTCAATAAATGAATTTTTTTCTCAAGAAAACGACATAAAATTATTCATATTTAAATCAAGGATATTTGTAAACAATAAATTTATTTAAAAATAATTTATTTGAAAAATTTTTAAAAAAAAAAAAAGTAACCGAGATGAGATTTGAACCCCTAACGATGACGTGGTAGGCGGATACGCTCCCAATGAGCTATTCTATTCGATATTGGAACAGATTAACTTATTGGTACATAAGCTGTGTTGAAATTTTTAGAGGCTTTTTTCTCAGAACTGGCTGGCCATTGCGCTTTCTTATATTGAGGGGTTAACACTCTAAAGGTGTACTACTTATATACCGAGTCTCATCCCGAAATGAATTTCCCAGGTCGTGCCCTCCCCTTGTTAGTGAATATATTTAACCACTAGGCCGAGATAAGTGTGAGATGGTACACCAGCGCAAAATGTTGGCCATCTACAATAATCATATTAGTAAACTGACTATTGATGCAACAACTACCGCTTCAGTTACATTGTATGGATCATTGGAAATGAGTGGAGATTGTCTTGGAACAACATTTGTTGAAGATGGAAAAACTTGGAACAATGTAGTGGTACAAGCTATCATCAAAGTGGAATTGACTGAATATTTTGCCCAAGTACAGTTGGAATCTAATAAAGTGCATTTGAGAAGTCATATTACGTGTCAGTATACAAATGGTTATTGTATGGATTCAATGTACGGTAAAACGGTATGGACTTTAGCCGATAATACAGACTGTGTATTAAATACGTCGGAATTGTATCTCGGGCGTGCCAAAAAAGTGATCGCCGTCAAAACTAGAGATACATTTCTAGTAGTTGAACAAGGAGATAAAGTGTTCGCGCTTACTTTAATAAAAAGAACTTTCGTGTGCAATAGAGAAGCATGGCAAACGGAACATCCGAAAGTTCTAGTGATAGAAACCAAGAAAAACCCCGCGTTAAGTTCTTCAACATCGCGAAACTCTTAAAACGTGAATTTAATGACGTATGTGAACAGTGAATTTATGAACATTGAACAATCGTACAAACGAATGATTAAACAGGTGTATATAGAAATAATAATGAGAAAATGTGAAGTGTATCGCGAAGTATTGAAGAATCGGTTGGATTGCTAATCAAGAAGCAAAGAGGTTATGTGGGTAGAGTTTTGGGAGAAGTATTGTATTTAATACAATGTGCTCCGCAATTGGTAACCATAAGAAGATCTACGCATTGTTATCAGGAATTACCAATTAATCACAAAAATCAATCAAAGTTTATGGCCCCAATTACGCATATCATCCAGAATCATGCTGAAGAAGTTGATTGTAACCCGTTGACACCACCATTGTATTATATTAATGAAGAATGGATTGGTTTAATTCCAAGCCCAGTAGTGAGAGCTAGCCCAACTATTCTTGAACCGAGTTTGAAAAGCAGGTTGAATTTTACACCGATACAAGCTATGGGAGTCGGTGGTATTTATACTACAGATGAAATTGAAAAGAGTCAGAAAACCATAATTTTTGGAAGTGAAAGAACAGCAGTTAATAATATAATAGCGAGAATAATAGCTGGTATTACAACAGATAGTCAAGGTTTTGATACCCTGAAGTTGTTTGATCCATATGAAATTGAACAGTTGGCAAGATCTACACTCCAATACGTATGGGGATGGTTTACCGATATTGATATGGTAACCAGTGTTTAAGTACGTTCCAACTGTAATGTTGAACAGTTGGCAATTATACAAAGCGTTTGGATGTGGTGTGAGAGTGCTAGCTGGATTGTGGAGTACCTTGGCATTATGGATTATGCATCGACAATATTCAAAGAAATCAGCAAACGACACGGTGACTGCTGAAGTCTGAAGCACAACGAAGTTTGATATGGAACCAACTGCAAGCGACGACAACCATGATATGGGTGTTCAAGCAGCAGGATCCCATTGGGCTCAAACAAACCAGTGAGAGCGACGTCACCAATGGAATGGTGAAGTGGAAGACGCGGGAAGAGTTTAGGTGATTTGTGAGTGAATATGTAAGCCATTTAAAACGTATCTATTAAGTGCAATTTGTAGCCTGAGTAATCTGAGGCATGATAGAAAGTAAAAGTTGGTTTCGAGCTAATAGTGTACATGCTTCAGATTATTTTCTATTTGCTTTGCTTTAACTTTTATTGAATTGTTTCCTAGTTTACGAGTGTGAACTTGGAAAAGGAATGAGTACTGATAGCAGTACTCCTTCTTTTTCAAAGGGAAGGATGATGTAACACGTTGGATGGGACATCCAGTATATTTTAGATGGAACATCCAGTATATTTTAGATGGAACATCTAGTATATTCAGATGAGACACTCGGTATATTAAAGATGAAACACTCGGTATACTCATAACTATTGAATTGTATATAATTAAGTGATCCCTTAATTTAGTTTTCATGTAAGGGAAAAATTCAAAGTAACAAAAGTAGTACGATGACACGGGTGTCTAGACTAAGTCGTTAATTTTATTCATTTTTCGTGTAAAATTTGACTTAAAATAACAAAAACTGTCTCAAGTATTGCTCATTTAGTCGCTACAAAGTAACCAAAATCCATCAAAAGCTTTGAGTACTGTTGATGAATTATTTTTCATTTTTGGATGGTTGGGAACTTCCCCCCAACCATGCGATCATAATAAATCTAATTGGCCAAAATTTGAATAAACCACAAAAAAAGTGTTGTCTGGACCCGATTAAGGGAGGTTCTAATATAAGTCGAAACTTAGTGCTCTCGAACAACTAGTGGTACTAGTAAGTTCTAAGAAAGTGTCTAAGTTTTTTTGAAATAAGTTAAAATTTTGAAATAAGTTAAGTTCCATTGGGAAATCCAAGTGCCGATTTGTATTGAGAGAGAAATTACTAGAACAACACCCCTTCATTACTGGTAATGTACAATTATTTCATTGTTTAAAAATTATTTCAATTATTAAAAATAATTGAAGTAAATTTTATTAGTTCTACAGATATTTTGCATAAATTATTTTTCCCCGAAGTGAATTATCAAATTAATAATACCGATCGTGTCTCAATTAATCAGAGAATAAATTAAATTACTTTAATTGATTAATTATTGCTGATTAAAATTTTTGTTGTTTGATTTATATTGTCAATTGTATTTGCTTGAATTATTTTATTAAAATATATCCTAAATTAATATTTAAAAAAGGGATTGTCTGTTACCCTTTTTTCCTAAATTTCCCAAATTGGTGGCAGCAATCAGGAAAAGTCGCGTTACAATTCAGACACATGTTCAATGGACACTCCACCATCGCGTGGCAAACAGGTGATTATCCTACATGCGGGTGGTGAAAGTGGCTGGGTACCGCACTGTCTTCTGCTGTCAGCCAGAAATATGAAGAATTGCAGCGCGGATTATCACCAGGACATGGACGGGCAGCTATCTGAAGAATGATTCACCTCAAAACTGCTACCGAATCCACAGCGCAATGAAGTCATCGTTATGAACAACGCTCCATATCATTCATGAATTTTGGAAAAAGTCCCCAACATGAGCTCTGAGAAACAAGAGATTTTATTTTCGATGAAATATGGGAATACTGAATAACCCGCCAAAACAACTGAAGAAGAACTTTTGAAAAACATTTCGCAGAGTCATGTTGTGGAAAACAAAGTTCATGTGACTGACAAATTGGAAGAGGATAGTTGTCACACAAGCAATTGAATACATAGCAACGTTATTATTTCTTGTAATGAAGTTATTGAAAATTCTTTTTTTCAGTCCTTATACTTCCACCTTATCACTGCATCTATCCAACTGAAATAATATGGAGTCAACTGAAGCATGTGGTACGTAAAGCCAATCGGACACTAACTCTTAGTGCCAAAGTCGTTGATTTAATCAGGCTGGAGGCATACAAAATTGATTCTGTGGCTTGGACGAATTGTATTAGGAATATAATTGGAGTTGAGAGCAATAACTTGACTGATACGCTAATTCCCAAATTCATTATAATTTAGGCAACAGTAATTTCAGATATGATGACCGTTGACGACCGATGTCCCATTTAAGACAACCAAAACTCCCAACCTTTCTTATCTTTCATCCTTCCCGTTGTTTCGAGTAAAACTACAACCTCCAAGGTAGTTCTTGCTGGACAATTTGATTCACAAATATGTGATTCAAAATACATAGACTGATTATCTATCTTTTAATTATAATGAACAAAGTGTGAATTTAATTGACCAATATAAAATTTTTGATGTATTTTTCTATTTTTTCAGAAAACACTATTTAGGTTCGTTTCGTGCATTCCCTTTTTGAACACTTACCAAATTTTACCTGCGTTGACTTTTTTTATTCTCGATTCGTACATTAATTGAAAATTTTAGTTGTTGAATGCTCGTTTCGTATTGTGACAGCGGGGATAAGGATAAACCTATAGATATTTAGGTACACGAGAATTCAAATATCAAAAGAGGATTTGAAAAATGCTTAGGAGGAATACATTGATCTTCGACACAACAAATAATTCTAATGGTTGAAATAATGGGTTTATTTCGTCATGTCCAAAACAGATAAGGATATTTGAGGTACTGAGAGGAAATGCATCATCACCAACAATAACGTATGACATGCTCTTTTGGCGCCCTGGCAGGGGTTCGCTCGGTGGAAGAATAAGTTCACTTCAAATGATTTCACGGTACAGTGTAGTGCATGCAAATACTCCAGCGTCGTTCATTCGTCCTTGAGCCCCAACGTCAATAAATGTAAAACAGTGGTCTGCATTAACCAGTGCCAGAAGTATTATGCTGAACGATTTCTTATAATTATGCAATGTAGATTCGCTATTAAAGGGAGCTTGCAGTAAAACATGTTTCCCGTCTATTGCACCCACACAATGAGGAAAGTTTCATCGCTGACTAAATCCATCTTCTATTGTTTTACATTCTCTCTCTGACTGTGGCAGCCAAAATAAATTTTTAAATATGTAATAATAACAATTTAATATACACAATATCTTAATTATAACAGTTTTTTATAGGAAACAAACAATGACGAAATATCGGACAATTTCTATCGTAGTGGTGAGAAACGTTTACAAGAGGATGCTAGTGAGCCTTCCCCATTAGACAGCCTACCCAGCCAGAGCTGTAATAATATGGAACGTGGAAAAAGAGGTGGCGAACATCTTACATTGCCACAAGGCACACCAAGAAAACGAGGAAGACGAGGCCCAAATCAATCAGATACAAATATCGACAAACATCTAAAGCAAGCAAGCGATGCATTGACAAGACTTGCCACCAAATCTCGAACGCGGCACAGGAGAACCTTCAAGATGCACCTGCATTATATGGGCAGTTGTTGGCTGCAAAACTTAGAAGACTGTCCAAGAGAAGTCAAATAATTTTGCAAAACAAAATAGATAATTGAGTATTTCAAACAAAGTTAGATGAAATGAATCATCGGAATATCGGGTCTTTCTCTTATAATGATTCAAGTGTTTATATTTCTTTCCCGAATTCACGAAGTAACAATCAAGCTCATTCTAGTCCCACCGGCCCAGTTTCACCGGGATTACTCAGGATGCGGGAGAACATAAATATGTGAATTTTATGTCCAATTATGTGTTAATTAAATACTAATGGAAAAAAAACATTGTATTTTCCTTACCCGTATTTTATTTTTTAGAGCTTCAGTGAGAGCCTGACACACATCGGGGACAATGTTGCTTATGGACTGAGGAGATATTTTGAATAAGTACCCAAGGCTGGTGAAACTATCGCCAGTAGCTAATAATCGTAGAGTAATCGTTAGACGTTCTTTCACTGGAATAGCTTGTCTCATATTGGTGTCTTTTTTTGCAATTTTTGGTCCAATTTTATTCAACAGATATTCAAAATCTTCAGCTGACATTCTACAGAAGTTTTAAAATTTCCCTGAAGGTTCTTTCAGTAAATCTACTAACATATCCGAGTCATTGTACCTACAATATTTTGTACATCAATACTTCCTTGTACGTCTTTTATGTTTATTTTTTTGAATTGTTAATTTGCAACAGGACAACAAAATCACTGTTGCTGCAGCAATTACAACATCTGCATCTTCTTCCATTTGCACCTTTTTTAAATCACTACTATTTCAATAACAACCTTTGAAAGTACAATTGTGAACGGTGATTGTATGACAACCGGAACCGACAACTACTACACGCTAGAGCGCCCCCCATAGCACAAATATTGTACGAACGTTTGAACCAAATGAATTGGATCAAACATTCGTAGCATCGTGTAGAAGGATATTCGACAAACCAATCGTCGAATCTTTGACCCAAATTTTCGGGACAAATATTCGACTCAAACGTTCGTAGCATCGTGTGGAGCCGGCTTCAGCCTATACTTGATAAATATCCCTTGCCAGAACATAACGCCCAAAATAGGTCATTTTCAGCCAAATATTTCAAAGAATATAATTGGCTGGAGTATAGCATTCAGTGTGATGCTGTATTCTGTTATTATTGTCAGATGTTCGGTGTCGAAACTAATAATGATACGGTTTTTATTGAAATTGGCTGTAGGAATTGACAAAAATTGAAAAAAAACAACTTTAAAAACATGCCGAAAGCTTATTTTAATCGAATAATGGGTAAAAATATTCTTCATTCCAACAAACAAAAAAACAAGGCTCCGTGACTTCACAAGTTTCAGCAGCACACCGAGAATTTATTACTAAAAACCGGGATTATTTTGAAATGATGACTGATGTAGTATTGACGTTGTCTTGTCAAGGCATAGCTTTAAGAGGTCACGACGAAAGTGAAAATTCATCCAACACAGGAAACTTGAAGGAAATTTGCGAACTGATGTCTCCACACAATATTTCTTTCTCGGAATCATACAATAAATACCATAATCTCAGTAGTCATGATATTCAAAATGAATTGATTGACTGATGTCTGATGCTCTACTTTGGTGCGAAAGATAATAGTGCAAGATGTCAAAGATTGTGGTATGTTTGGTATAATGGTTGACGAAGCCGGAAGTTTCAAACAAGAGCAATTATCTTTATGTGCTAGGTAAACAAATATCCATCTTGAAATTTGAGAACATTTTCTGGGCTTCTTCGAATGTTCTACTTAACGAGACGCCACGAGTCTATGTGAGCTTATAATTGCAAATATCAATGAATTTGGACCGAGCAACACTCCAATTGTGGGCCAGTCATACGATGGCGCAAGTGTCATGTCGGGGACGAGAAGAGGAGTGCAAACCAAGTCGAGTGAGGTTTATCCTGAAGCAATCTATAAACGCTGTATGGCTCATCGACTAAATCTTGCTGTCGTTGATACTTGTACCAACATAGAAGGTGTTCGAGAGTTTTTGAATACAATGGAAGCACTTTGTGTGCATTTTTCGCAACCATCGTCACATGCAAAGCTCGTTGATCTTTAAAAAAACACTAAATCTGATAGTGACTGAGCTAACTAGGTTAAGTGATACCAGATGGAATTGCAGAGCTGAAAATTGTCTAGGTGTGTAGAATAATTATGCTTTAATCGTCCAGTTGCTCAAAGAGTAAGTTAAACAAAACGCTAACAGAATCATCGAGCGTCATTACCGGTGTTATAAAAACATTATGGGGAAAGAGGAGTGACAATGCTTTTTTATCTCTGTGGGAAGAGATTGAAGCAATTGCTCGAAATAATGACATTGATATCGAACCTACTAGGAGTTCAAAAAGTAAGAACTGAGTCAAAGTTGCTAAAAACTTGTCCTGTTATGCCCACGATAGGATCAGGCTCAAATGATATTGATTCAAATACCGGAACCAAATGTGTCAATGGATCATTGGTGCTCAAAGACTCTTTTCGAATAAATTTTTATTACCGCGTATTCGATGCAATAGTCAATCTCTTGAAAATTCGTTTTTCTTCAGAAAGCCAGAAGATGGCAAAAGCTGTTGATGATTTCATTAAATTTGATTTTGAAAGGAGTCTCAATTTCATTGATCATTATGCAGACACTTTTGGAATAAACAAAAATATTCGAAGAGCTGAAATGTTGATTCTAAAGAACACCGCTGATATTAACGACCATGGTATTGGTAAAATATTGAATAAGGATGCTTTTGGCAATTTTATCATAGACTTTTCAAAGTTGCTCATATCTTGCCAATTAACTCGGCATCTTGTGAAAGGTCGTTTTCTGACATGAGAAGAATAAAAAATTGGCTTACAAGCACAATGAGCCAAAATCGCTTCAGCAATTTATCCATAATTAATATTGAAAATAAGCTGGCGAGAAGGGTCGACCGAGAAGAGATTCTTTTAGAATTCAGCCGCCATCGCCAAAAAGCATCAAGCATAAAAATGCAATTGCAATATCAATATTTTAAATTTTTTGTATTCTCCAATAAATACTAGGACTTGAATTCATGATGCCTCACATAAATGGTTGTTTCGGTACCAGAGTTATATTTTATTTTTAATTTACCTATGTTAATTTACAATCAATGACTTTTACATTTCTAGAGACGAATGGTTTCTTTGATGTTTTTAGAAGAGCTTTCTTGATGAAACCTATTTTTTGAACAAAAAAAAATTTTGGATCGCGATTTTTAACTTTTCATTAGAGAGCTCTAAATTTGGATTCACCTCAATCGATATAAGCCGTGAAACAAAACCTCAATGTATTTAATGCGCTTCTGCGAAGTTGGAGCGACATTTGAAAACTGTGCATCCCAAGTTCAGCGATCGTTCTCCAGAGTTTTTCAAGAAAAAATTGAAAAAGATGAAGCTAGGGCTAAGTGGTTCAAGATCTGAAAAAGCTGTTGCTGCATCGTTCGAGGTTTCATAACTGATAGCGAAATCAATAAAACCACACACAATTGATGAAACATTAGTAAAGCCATGCTTGCTAAAAGCTGTGGAAGGCGTTTTGGGGAAGGAAGTCAAGAAACAGATTCAAGATATATCATTGCCAAACAACATAGTTAAAAGTCGAATTCAAAAAATGTCACGGGATATTGAAGAACAGCTGTTGGATACAATTAAAGAATCACTTTTTTTGCTCTACAATGCGATGAGACTACTGATGCGGCACAATGTTCTTAGTTACTTTTTTTTTTCGATTTTTAGACAAGGACAGCGGTAATATAAGTGAAAAGATGTTACTGTCTCATTAACTTGAGACCACTTCGAGAAGAACGACATCATATGGAGAAAACTTTCTGGTTTTTGCCAGGCGGCGCTCCAGCAATGTTGAGATCTCGTTCTGATTTAGCAACACTCATAAAACAGAAGAGCCCTCTTGCAACAACAACACATTGCATTATTCATCGCCAATCCCTAGCTTCCAGAACTTTACCGGAAAACTTATCCAATTACATAAAATTGTCCATAAAAACTGTGAGCATTATCAAAAGTAGTGCATTAAACACCTGCGTTCTCAAAAAACTATGTGGAGAATTAGATTCCAAACATGAGATGCTACTGTTTCATACAAAAGTTCGCTGGCTTCGAAGAAAAATATGTTGCAACGATTGTATGAGTTGAGAGGAGGCTCAATTGTTTTTGGAAGAGAAGAAAATGGCTGATATGATAAGACAGTTTGGGAATAAACCTCGAGGAGTTTTGGTGCAAGAAAGCTCTCTCTTATCCGAAGGTGCGTAAAAGTACTTTGAGATATGTGATGATGTTTTCTACAACATACCTTTGTGAACAAGGATTTTCGGCGTTACTCCTGATAAGGAATAAAAACGAGAACCAGTTGGACGCAGGCGGAGATAGAGCAATTATATCAACTCAATAACTTGTGTTTTTTTTTAATATAACTCATAACTGGCTAGAGCTTGAATGGCATTTTTTTATCTCTTTGCAATAATGTATAACATGTCGCATCATTAAATCATTTCTATTTAATTTGATGGGAATTTCATTTCTCCAAATTATTCATCTAACTGAATAGAATAATCGTAGATATCTGAATCATTTCTCGCATTCTTTTCTCAGTGAGGTATGTCAACTTTGAATTGTTGTGTTCAGATAATGGGCAACTCATCACGGTAACAATTGAATTAAATAGTGTGCAAAAACGAAAAAACTATCTATAATTTGTAGCTCGGCAATAACATTTCACATATAGGTACAAACGTATGTGTAATTCCAAGTAAAATTCTACCCTGTCAGTGGAAGAAGAACATTTGGATATCAAAAAAACTATTGCTATCAATTTTAGACCTATTTCTTAACAATTCACTTAATGTAGTTATTCTACAGTGTTTGTAATACCATTCCTGTTCTTTTCACCAATAAGTAATCATACGGAATGTCCCGAAATTAGGTGGGCAAATTGAAGCAGTGCAATGTCCATACGAAAATAACTTTAATTTGTTCATCAAACATATATTGAGGAATGCCTCCTAACGGGGGGTTAAGGTACAGAAAAAGCCCTAACTGTTTCTTGAGACAATGTTTTGATGTATAATTCAAGATATATGAAAATATATATCTTGAATCATGCAAATTCAAAGCGATGTGATTCAAGAGTAAGGGGCCGTATTTACGTTGAAGGGGCATTCCTCGATATATGTTTATCAAACAAATTAATGTAATTTTCGTATGGACATTGCACAGCTTCAGTTTGGCCACCTAATTGCGGGACATTCTGTATGAATTATTGATAAATATGCGTTTCCTCAAGAAACAGTTGCAAGCAATAAGAACTCAAATCAAGACATTATCATCATAACAAAATGGCGAAAGGGTCGTCACAAGTGTGATGATAAAGTAAATAAGCCAACAAAGGTCCTATAGAAATTTCAGTTTATAAATCAGTTTATCAGTTTATACATTGAGTGAGTTGAGCTGATTGAACTTTTAAAAAATTATTCGAGGTTGAAAACATTTTTCCAATTGTGCAATTCGAAAAGAACAAGTGGTAAGTCCGAAATACTCTAAATAATATTACATATTATTCCAATTATTAGTCAGCGAATTCCAATAATTGCTCTCTTTATATTATGACCAATAGGTGACAATGGACAAACCCCCAAAAAAGCGAACCGCTAATTTCACTTCCAAAGAAGAATCAGTTTTGGTGAGCCTGGCCAAAAAATATGAAGATACATAAGAGTGCAAGTTGACTGTTGTGAGAACGCATGTAAAAAAATGCGTTCAGAAGAACAAATTAATGCACAGTCCGGGAAAAGCTATCGCCCCAAAGACGTTCTAAGGAAAAAGTGAGAGAATATTAAAAAAGAAGTTGAAAAAATTCGCGGACAAAAAGTGTTATGTGAGAAGCACGAGGGCGGTCCGCCTTCGCAAACTGATTTCTTAGAAATTGATTTAGGAATACAGGAGATTCTGGGCACGAAGATTGGTGGCCTAGAATCGGAATTTGGTGGTAATGCTTGTAAGGTTTATAATTTACATTTCTTCAACATTTTTCACGTCATATCTTTTGAAGGTATTGCTGAAAGTTCAACCCCAAGTGTAGCCCTGGAATTGGAGATTTGTTCATCAATTGAAAGTGATAAATAATTCATCACCTATTTGTATTGTAAATTAACTAACACGAGACTGTTTGCAAGAGAACAAATGGCCAGTTGCTCAAATACACTCCAATACGGTTTAAGCCAAAATGAATCCCAAACAACAGTGGGTAAGACTAATGTTCTAAAGCTGGAATCTAAAAACACCTGTTACGTCTCTTCTGGTGATAATCAGTTATTTTTATGTCGATAGGAAAAGCATATCTAAAAATTTGTTAAATTACTCTCAGTTTCAAATAATTGAGCAAAGGGTACTTCTGAGTTGTTGAGATCAACGAAATCATCACCATTACATTAAGAGACAAGAAAGGTGAAAAAATGAGACAATTGTTACTAATCTCTACTCATATATGAGTAGTAAATATTTTTAGACACGTTAACGTTGTTTGATGCTTAAGAAATACTAAACATGTGTATTCATTCTTAGGTAAAGTCAAGTAGAGCGATCCTGTTAGGGATTCGGTTTCACAGTGAGTCCAAATGAAAGACAAAATAGAGAGTTCACGTAGCAAACACTTGGAGCAGAAGCAGAACTTGAAACTGCAGATGTGACGTGAAAAACATGAGCTGGAGATGAGTATTATACGTGAATAAGCAGACCAAGGACTGAATCAATCGGCCGATCGACATCAGGCGGATCTGCAGCTTCAAGAAGCAAATATAAAATATGCAGCTGGGGAACACCAAACTAAAATAAGAGGTTTGGAATTGGGAGCATTATATGTTAAGAGAAAAATATGACTTCACTGTTTGAAGAAATCTCTGTAAAATTACAGAACAGAATTGTATTGGGAGCAGAGTCACGCTTTACTGTGTATTCAAAAATTACTAGATGTCTTGTAGTAATTTTGTTGGACTTGAATAACCTTAAATTCAGTGTACAGTGAAATTTTTCTTAACGGACACCACCCGTATCCGTACACCTCTAATTAGCGGACATATTTTGATGGTCCCGAACTAGGTACATAAGGGAAGTATATGACTGAGCCTCTCTTGAACGAAGTCTCTTTTGGCCGGACGCGGACACGCAATTCATGCCTAAAGTATGTCATAAGTCTTCCTTGAACGGACATTCATTATCAAAAATAGAATCTACTGATTCTCAAACAAACACCTATTGTCACTTCGGTTGAATCAGACGAAGAGCCAGAAAATGACAATAAAATAAGTGTGAACAACTATCAACAAGCTATCAGCTATGTGAAGGACTCACAACAATTCGTTAAATATCGGGGAGACGCTGAAGCCATGGACATGTTATCTTCCTTGGAAATGCATTTTCAAGATCAGATGATCACAACCGACATTCGCCAAACAACGATATTAGAATATTTTCATAATTGAAACAATATTTGTACCCACGTTAACATAATACATGCATATTACTCAAATGATACAGTTTCTTGAGCGGACGCATTTTCCCAGTCCCATAGCTGTCGCCCGCAAAATGTGAGGCGGAGATCTTGGAAAAACTATCGAAAAATCTCAAGGGAAACGGTGTTTTAATTGAACCAGTTGAGACAGGAATAAAAGAAGCAATGACAGCATGCGTGGTTACTGAGAACAGAGAATATGTGACAATAAGATAAATGAACGTGTATGATTAAGAAGTACAACTGAAAAAAGGAACAAAATTGGCCGAGGCCTGTACAGAATTTGAAGTACTGAAACGATATGAAGATGATGATAATGATAATTACGATAACGATGAAGAATTTTAAAATGAATTTCGATTAGATCATTTGATGATAAGAGTGAAATATTGCTGGATTTTTTTTTTCCACGATATAAACAAATTTTTGGTAAAGATACTGAATTATTGACAAGTATTAGTAACGCGAAACATCGAATTATCACCGAAAATGTGTCATCAATTGCAAAAAGAATACCGAATACCATATTATCAGAAAGAGGCAGTAGCAAATGAAATTAATGAGTTACCAAACCTTCCGAATCACCACATGGTAAGCGCCAGTGGTTGTAGTGACAAGACCGAACCCGAATGGGCATCCAAAAATTGAAATTTGTATCGATTATCTTGTGTTAAACGGTGTAACGAAGAAAGATTTTTACTCCATTCCAAACTTACACGAAACAATCGAACAGTTTCATAATGCAACTTTATTTAGCGTTTTTGTTGTGACATTAGCGTACCGTCAGATCGAAGTCGAAGAAACGGATCGTGAGAGAACAGCTTTTTCCGTACCAAATAGACATTAAGAGTTCAATAAAATGCCGTTTGGATTGATAAACGCTGCTTCTGCATTTCAGAGAGCGATGAACTTCGCTATGGCAGGATTGACTGTAAATATTTGTCTTGTTTACCTTGATGATATTATTGTTTTTAATTCAGGAAATCTGTTGGATCATATTTAACGCCTGGACTACGTGTTTCAGCGTCCAGTTAAATCAAGTATTAAATTAAAAACAGGAAAATGTCGGTTAATATTGACGGAAACCAAGTATTTAGGACATATTATATCAGAAAAAAGATTGAGACCAGATCCTGAAAAATTGGAGGCCGTAAAGCATTTTCCAATTTCAAGAGTTGTCAGAGAGGTGAAAAGTATTTCAAAGTAACCAAGTGATTTATTCATAATAACGCGGAAATTGCAGCTCCCTTAGTCAAATTAACTAAGAAAAACGAGCGCTTTATAGCAACGGACGAGGTATTAGATTCGATTGATAAACTTAAGACCGCCTTTACCTCAGATAATCTGTGAACGGAAAAAAATTCACCATGATTACGGATCATCGACCTTTGAAGTGGTTATTGTCTCTAAAGAAAACCACGTCAAGATTAGCCAGGCGGGCTCTACTGTTACCAGAGTTTGATTTTGACGTTATACATAGAGCCGGTAAAAAAGACGAAAACGTAGACTCCTTGAGTAGTATATATCTTTATTGACTCGAGAGATAGAACTGTAAAGGCGGGGATTTCAACCCTAAAGTAAAACTTCATAACAATAATATGGATCGAATAGCAAGTGTTTGGGTAACTATAGGAACCCAACCTATACAGACCTGCGAAAGAATGAGATTAGGAACCAAACAACGATTAATCGAAACAATCGATGATAATAATGGACAAAAGAAGTACCAAGTGCATTATTATTTTGAGGAGGACGGAGATCAAACAGACTCAATTGTCAAAATCTCACTACATCTTCGAGATGTTCGTCTATAGAATCGGTATTATAAGCTGTATTTTGAAAATCTGCAACAATTTGAAATCACTAGACAAGTTATGATAGATACAATTAAGTATCTAATCCAAGAAACATCGATAGGGATACTGATTGAAAGACCGGTTGAACAAAGAACTGACTTGATAAGTGTGGAAAATAAATTTGGGGAGCTCTCAAATGATCAAAAAACTGGAGCAATAGTAGCGCCAAATGTAGTTATAGAAAAAAGGTATTTATTTTGAGCGCCCAAATGTTATTTATTAGCTCATTACGTATCACAAAATCTGATTATGGGAAAGGGAATTGCGTTAGAATTCAGCAAGAGATTTGGAAATATTAGTAAATCAAAGTCGCAGAAAAAACAGGTGGGTGAAACAGCAGAACTAGCACTAGAAGAGAGAAAAATTGACTACTTGAAAACGAAAAGGGTTCAGCATGATAAACCAAATTATCCCATATTAAGGGACGTGTTGCAGAATCTACGAAAATCATGTAAACAAGGAGTCATCAAACACTCAGCAGTGTCAATGATGGCGTGTTGATTGGATTTAGGACGATGTTGTTCTCCTCCGAGAAATTGTCTCTTGTAACCCGTATTCCAACGGATTTGCTGCGTGACAGGAAGTTAAAACTAATCTGCAGCAGGTGACGCACAAAGAATTTTCGCTCAAGACGATTCGGCAGCACATCCACATGTTGCTACACCAGTGGCACAGAAAACCAAAAAATGTAAGTGCATACATAATATATGTACGGGAAATGATTGTGTGGATTAATGTGCAACTCAAGAACATTGCAGTTCCGGTATAGACGAGCCGCACTCCGAAAAAGATGCGCTGTTGCATGAATTACACGATATGTTAGAAGAACTAAACTTGCAAAAAGCAAAACAAAAATACGAGGATATCGTTCTGGCAATGATAAGATACTTGTTTAAAAATTCCGCTTTAGGTGTAATAACTGAGTATATACAATAAACTTACAAGTGAAGTTGTACCAACAGTAGATTACATCCCTGTATGGAATCGAGATGTAATAAATAGTGAGCAACAAAATAATGAGTTCTGCATAAAAGTGCGAGAGCAAATACAACACTCGGAAGATAACCAGAAAGAATATGATAATTATCTGGATGATGAAGACATAATGTATCATGTGGACGTAAAGACAGGCAATGATCAATTACCCCCATCGTTAGAAAAAAGTGTTTTGAGGGATTTTTATACATTATCTATTCTGCTCATCCGAGACAAGGAAAAATGGTAACTCTAATAAAAACCAGATTATTCTGGCCAAAAATGAATACAGACATCATTGAATTTTGCGAAAGATGTCACGTTTGAGATTAAAGGAAAACTTCACCCCATTCAAAGAAAGCTGCATTACACGTCACGGTGTTAGAAATCAATTGATAACGGATCAAGGTTTTAATTTTACGTCGAAAATAATGAAAGGGTGTATATAATCTTGGAGACTCAAAAATACAAATAACAGCATACCACCCTCAATCAAACGGTATGATTGAACGAAGCCATCGCGTATTCAAAGATATTTCGAGCCATTTCATCGCAGAAAACCAACGTGATTGGTATGAGTGAATTCCCCTAGTTCTAATGGCTTATAGAAACACTGTACATAGTTCAACAGGGTACACGCCATACTTTATTTTACATGGACTTGAAGCAGCTCTTTCTACTGACGATATACTTAGACCTCAAAGAATCAGGTATGATACCGGACAAAATTATGTATCCGAGTTGGAAGCAAAATTAGAACATGTGTTTAGTTATGTGAAAGCTTAATTAGAAAATTTGGCAAAAAAACGAAAAATTGAATACGATAAACGTGCTGAAGATAGGAATTTTGAGATTGGAGACTTAGTTTATCAAAGTAATGAAGCGGGAAAATTAAAAGTGATGACGATTCCAAGTCAGATATTGACGTAGAACAATCAACTGACGATTTTATTAGTGAACATACCGACGGTGAAAGAGCTATGCAAGAGCTAAAAGCGCTTGATCATAACATATTGTTTGATGATTTATCTGTGGACGAGAATAATATGGAATTATTAACTGGATTACCGGAATTATTATCTCAATCATATAACCAAAGCGATCATGATACGTGGGGAACAACACCTCTAGTTACTCCAAGAGCTTCGCCGTTAGATCAAGGTAGGGTATCGTCTATAGGAAACTCTGATCAACACCGTGAATTGCCCCTTGAATTAGAAACAGATAACTTTAACCCCCCGGAGTTGTGTGCAACTCCCAGACGAAGTTCACGAGTTCGCAGACTCCCAACTCGTTACTTCCCGTAAAGGACTAATAAATAGTTAATGATCAAGTTAGCATAGAATAAGATAGTTATTAGAATTACTATAGTAAACCGGTCGAAAAAAAATAAATATGTATAGTACAGCCCCAAGAAGTGTAGAGTATGGTCTAAGGTCCTGGACTAGACCCTTTTCCACCAGGCATTTATAACCAAATATAACTAATATTTCCTGATTCACTAGGAATGGATTTAAAGTTAGAATTCCAACCGGAAGCGGAGCAATTTATTGTATGCCCGTTTGAAACGGAGCATATATTAAAGGCGAAAAATTATGAGCGCCATATGAGGAAAGCGCACCCAGAGTGTAAGAAGAAGAGACAAGTAATTGTACTCAGTGAATTTCAAGCCATCTTAATGGGGGCTAAGAAAGCCAAGACTCCTGGGAGATGGCAGATGTACCGTTCCATGAGAAATCATCTAAAATCAAAATTGGAAAAGAGACGGGAAGAATTAAACTGGGAATGGGGATTAGATCAAAATTCAAATTATTGAATAATTAAATAAATATCAAAATTTAGAGAATGAATTTAATTACTTTAATTGCCTGATTATTGCTAATTAAAATTTTTAATGTTTGATTTGCATTGTCAATTGTATTTGAATTATTTTATAAATAATTTTTAAATTAAAATTTAAAAAAAGGGATTGTCTGTTACTCTTTTCACCCAATTTCATAATCAACAGACTGGTGGCAGCAACCAGATAGTCGCGTTGCGCCATGATCGAGCACATTATTCAAAAAATCATATCAGTTGGTATCTATTCAAATAATTTTATAAAATCGGTCTCAGATCGCCGTGCCCTTCGATATTAAATCATCTCACGCACCCCCTCTAGGGTTAAGAAAAAATTTGAAAATGTCGACAACATAAAATTGCAAAGAAAAGAAATAGCAGAGCTGGACATAGGAGAATAAAAGCTTCATTATTTGTGTTCGTCAATATAGGTTCAAGTATTAGAATTAGTTAGTTAGATTAATCGAACAATTGTCGATTACTTAGGTTAGTAAGATAATAAGTACAAGGGCGGCTTACATCCCACCCTCGAAGGTTTTGGTGGATTGCACTCCACACAAAAGGTTTTCAGTGACGGAAACCACCCGGTACCAATTCGAGCAGTACAAAAAGACGAGTCGCTCGGTAGAGCTCAACACAAGTTGTGATCCGATTCACATTAAATCATAATTCATTTTCAATACAAAATAGACCATCATTAATACTCAACACAATCAATTCACGGTTCTTCGAAAAAAACACCCTTAAGCTCGTGTACCAAGACGCCACGCGTACAATTTGATAACAAAGAATCTCTAAACTGATTAACCAAATTATCCAATACTATGGGGAGAATTACAAAATTCACGAAAATCATGTGAAAAGGAACGAGTTAGACATCTAACGATGCCAATGTTAGCGTGCGGACTAGATTTACCTAACAAGAACATTGTAGTACCAATGATTGAGTACTGGTTTCGAGATTCTGCAATGAATATAATTATATATGATAAGATCACAAGTAAAATAGTACCAACAGTTAATTTCACTCCTGTGTGAGATAGAGAATTTATCAAAAATAAACAAGAGGGCGAATTTGGTTCCTAAATACGAGAGCAAATTGAAATTGCTGACCAGGCTCAAGAAGAAAATAATTATTATCTGGAAAATGATAATATATCATACTAAGGATAAAATAAGAAGGGACCAACTAGTTTTCAAAATGTCATTGAGAATAAGAGCATTGAAGGAGTTCCACACTTTACCATACTCAGCTCACCCAGGACAAGATAAAATGGTAACGCTAATGAAAATAAGATTTTATTAGCCGGGCATAAACCAAAATATTGTTGATTTTCGCAAGACAGGTCATATTTGTGATCAAAATAAAACATCATCACACCTAAATAAGGCGCCACTTTGAAAACACCCGGAAATTACGAAGCCATTTGAACCATTTGTAACATCAAAAAGTGGAAATGAGTATTCATTAACATTCCAGGATTATTTTTTAAACTATCCTGAAGCAGTTTCTATTCCGGATCAGTTGGCTAATACAATAGCCAAGAAATTCGTTGACACCAATAATTACACATCATGGTGCTTCAAGTCAATAACTCATCAGATTTTTACAGCAAAAATAATGAAAGGTGTATGCAAAATTTCAGGAATACAGAAAATCACATGTCACCTATAGAAAATTCTGATTGAATTCGCGAAATACCCCTTGATGCCGAAATAGATAATACTGACCCGCCGAATCATGAGCTCGCAGACTTCTCATACGTAATTTCCCTTAACAGTTTCAGGCAGGTCGGATAGTGATTCGGATAATGATAGTGACGGTAATGAAGACGAGATCGCAAACCTTGCTTTCTTCAAAAATGATCATGAACCATGCACTTCTAAGCTTGAACACGACGATTCTGTCTTTTCTTTTCATGGGAAAAGTGATAATCTTGACAACTAGTGGGATGTAGATGAAAGTAACTCCCTTGCTCAACTGCCTACGAAACTTCGTGCTGCTAAGTCGACTTCTTGGAGAAAGGACACAGCTCACCTAACAACAGTTCCACCATTCACCTTCGATGCTGGACTTCGTACGTTTATTAAAAATCCCAGTGAACCAAATCCATCTGATATCTTCAATTCATTATTTATTAATGAAATATTCGACCATATCGTGTTTCATACTAATTTGTACGCCGAACAAGAATCATTTATTACTGGTAAGTCAAGTCATACCAAAAAAGAGATGAAGAATTTTCTGGGAATTAATCTTCTAATGGGAACCAAAAAATATTCAAGTTATGTAGACCATTGGAGTACGGCTCGAGATCTTTGAAATTGATGTCGTTACATCGCTTTGGATGGCTTCTCTCACATCTTAATTTGAATGACAATGTTGTGAACCCCAAACGTAGCAAAGCTAACTTTGACAAACTATATATAGTTGCACCATTTTTGAACCTTTTGAGAACAAAGTTTCACAAATGTCTTCAGTTTCACGTTAACGTTGCAACAGACGAGTCCATGATTACGTTCGAGGGTCGTTAGACAATCAAGCAATGTATGCCAATAAAACCCGTTAAAAGGGGGTATAAAGTCTAGGTCTAAGCAGATGAATCTGGATATTGCTGAAACTTTGATACAGCAGAACCCCGATACCGTGAATATCAGGTAACGGAAACCTCCGACCAACGTGAACAGCGTTTTTCATTGCATCAGCCACCGTAAAACGTAGACACGAACCTTGACGCTAATGTGAACATTCAATTCAGGTTAATTCTAGACTTTTATCGTTCTCAGAACTGCAACACCAGACACTAACGCGCCAGACGAAAGTCGTTACAATTCTTTTTGCTTCACTCAACTGCATAACACAATATAGTGCACATCGTTTGTTTAGCAATTGGTCTCTGTCTCTGAAAAAAACCGAAGTACCTGACACTTCGCGGAAAAGCTCGTGTTATTGTGGAGCTAAATAATGATTTAACTGTAACAAGTTTATCTCAGAAATACGGTGTGGCAAAATTTACAATCTGTGAGATGAAAAAGAACAAGCAAGTGATTGTTAATGCCGTGGCCGAAACATATGTTGAACCGGGGGAAAGTAGAACGTTGAAGAGCTCAGAACTACCAAAGATGGAAAACAGACTATACTGCTGGTTTATAACTTAACGAAATAAAAAATCATGTTGTAAGTGGTGAAATGATAGAGGAAAAAGCAAAATTATTACATTCTGAAATCAAGGAAAGTCCGAAAAAATTGACTGCTAGTATAGGTTGGATACAAAGGCTCAAACGGCGTTTTGGTATTAGAAAGTCACTATTTTCATTGAATTCTCAAAGTCAAAAAACTGATCATTTCACTATAACTGAACCGTTAGCAAAAACTGTTGAAATAATCGATGTTCAAATGGGATTGACAAGGCTTATCAAGCTCTTAAACTCATGGGACGTTTTGTTGAACTATTATATGATACTGTTATAATTTTGACTCGCTTGCAATCTTTACACCATATTTGGATTAAATCACTATTTTCGATATATAATTGGTTCTCATCTCCGGTAGATAAAAAATGATCAAATCTGCCTGATTGTTTATATTTCCTCATCGCACAACTGAACAAATTAAAAACCACCATCCAAGTCTCATGAACATAAGCTGGATCCCCCATTGAACTGGATAACATTGAATATATTACTTCAATTAATTATTTTCTTTCTCATTTAATCAATAGACTTTCAAAAATTCAAACAAAAGTTTTTCATACATTCCCTTCTCTCCTTACAACCCTTTCCTTTTCCCTCCCCCAAAAAAAAGTTCCAGTAAGAGCTTTGGACCTCTTAACATCAGTGTTGTTCATAATTTTTTTTCTCACAATTTTTGATTTCACATTCAACAAAGACAAAATTCTACCACTTGATACAGGCGGTATTTACATACTGCACTGTGATTGTGACAGATTTAATAATGGCAAATTGTTAGAAATTTCAAAGCTTGCAAAAAGGAGCACTCGAGATGTATCAGACTTCAAACTTTGAACAGGTCTACTTTTACTGATCGTGTTGTGTCATCTAACTAACACTTCAATAATAACGGCGTACTTAATAATTCATAACACCTCTTTCGATTTGGATTTCATTGGATAATCTCACATCTCCTATCTTCACAGTAATTGCCCAGACGATTTGATCAATAATATGACACAATTTCAATTTCAATATTTTAAATGGGATCAATCACGGTTGTTTTGACTTATAAATTTGAACTTAGAACCTTGCTCTCTTTGCTGTACTCTAGCCGTTTAGTAAATTCGATATCAATTTTGTAATCTGCCACTATAAGACTCTTCTATTTTAATCTGTCGTTCTACCATTTCAATAGCCATTCTGGCTTCACCGTTTGAACAATGTGGCTGATTTTTCTAATTTTCTTGTTGAGCACCTTGTTACTTTGTGGTGAATTTATTGTGTTCTTTTTGCTTCATTATCAATTCAATTCTGAAGAATTGATTGAAAGCACTTGTGAATGTCCTTACATCAACATAGTTGAGGCTATGCACGGCAATTTCCGAGATTGAATCGCAGAGACGACCATCATATTCAGGACCAGCGATAATGACATATGAAGCTCATCTAGACTACTGCAAAATTAACCGACATTCAATTGGAGCAAACTCTCGCAGCAATAATTTCTAGAGTGATAAATTGGGCGTCACCAAATATAACACAATGTCGAATCAATGCTCTCTTATTTTAGTCATGTTTTTCACTGTTCAACCATTTCTCACAAGAACAAAATCAATCTTGAAATACTGCATTTGTCATTAATATGGTGGTAGGCCAGCATTTCGCAAATAGTGCTCTGTGGCCAAGTACCGATCCGCAAAAAATATAAGAATAGATCATCAATTTTTCCGGACTTGAACGGGCACTCTCTTATCAAAAATACTGTTTCTGTTTTTTGTTGCTTTTCCTTGGAAATGGAACTGCTCGCAGACTAATTTTAACTAAAGAATTGTCTGTTACCTTTATTCCCCTTTCAATTTTAACAACAAACAACAGACTGGTGGCAGCGGTGAGATTGTCTTTTTCAAAAGGCCACTTGTTAATTAACCCCACGTTTTTCTTTCACCCCATTTATGCAAAATAATAAGTAGAAATTTACTAGACAAATTTGAGTGGAATTGTTAGACAATTCAATTGAAACTGAATAGTAAAGAGAAGGGAAGACGCACTTTTTTTTTGAATAAAAAATTGTTGAAAATTGTGTAGACACTGTGCATGAATATATTTAAAGTGGAATTTGAGATATTTTGTTGATGGGAAAACATATTTTCAATACTTCGGTATCAAAATATTGTAAATAAAAATTGTCGTGGATCGTAATTGAAACGATTATAAAGAAATTGATTATTATTTTGAAAATATATTCTCTCTGATTTAATATTTAGATATTATCGGGTGTACCTTGGTAAAAATTTTTAAAACGGTAGTCGAAATATACTGTGAAAATTTCAAAGAAATAATGAAACAAATTATCCAATGAAAATTCGGTAGACAAAATTTGTTAGAGTTCGGAAATAACGAACAGAAAATAAGTAACAAAATTAGAGGAAAGTGAACGGGAAGATTCAAGAAAAAATTCGATAATTCGAATAATTGAACTCCGTCGGGAAATTCAGTAGAAATTTCGAAAATTGAACGGGAAATTTAGCAAAAATTTCGGAGATTAATAACGGAAAAATTTATTGGAAAATTTTTAAAGAGAAATCGGGAAAATTCATTGAAAATTTCGGAAAAGTAAAGGATAAATGAAAAATAAAAAAAAATTCGAAGTTTTTAATTTTTAAATTTTAATTTCATTTTTATCTTGTGTTTAAAGCGCATTCTCACATTAAAAGTAAGTCATGAGTAGGAAGATAGATTGTAAAGGTTTGATAGAAATTTTGTTGGAAAAACAAATAGCGAGAAAAAAAAAATTATAATTAAATAAATTGTCGTGACAAAACAAAAATTAAAAAAATTGAATAATAATTGAAGTGAATCGTGCATCAGAAAAATTATAAACGAAAAATTAAACAATGGCGACTGGTACAACACTGTTGGAAATATTACTTAGCAAAACATAATTAATAGCCTTCTTGAATTTGTGTCTTTTAGGTCAGTGTCTTAATTTAAAAATCATGTTTTACTTTACACTCATGTTTAGTTTCAAAAATTAGACAAATGACAATTATTACATTTTGGCCAAATTTGTATTTTTACTTCAAAAGTTAGGCCTTATGTTTAGTTTTAAAGATTAGATAAGTGGCAATTATTATATTTTGGCCAAATTCATAGTTTAACTTCAAAGATCATATTTCGGAGTTAATGTTATCAGTTTAGAGATTTGATAAGTGCCAATTAACATATGTTGATCAAAATCGTATCTTTTACTTTAAAGGTTACATATGTTTTAGTTTCACAGATTAAAAACACATCACCTCTGCTCATCAGATTTCTTTAAATTAACCAGATGCAATGTCTTATGTTAAAACTAAATTTGGTATAATATTTAAGATTTTAAAAATTAACTAGAGAGCAGTTGCTCTCATCCGAGTCACATCACAAAAAAAAAAATCGCAAAATTAAATATTTTAATTCGTTGCACTCATTTATGCCTCATCTTGAATTATACATAAAAAAGAAATCAAACAGTCCAAATTTTGCACCACCACTAAGCGGGAACACATCGCTAGAGTAACTTGTGGTGCCTGTACGAAGAAATTATAATTAATTTATAATTTCATAAAACAAAACACGTATGCCCACACCATCCGGAGCACATCATAAAGTGGAAAAATTATAAGCGCCACTTAGACCAAGTACATGGAAGCAGTCACATGACCATGAGGCGCATCATTACTCTGACGCCTGCGCAAAAAACCCTCCTACGGACAAGGGCAGAGGACCGGCCTCAAGGTACTGCCAAGGAAGTGAAGAAGAAAAGAGAAGAGCTCAAGAGTGAACTCTCTATAAAACATGAACAACTATGGTTCGACCAAAACCCTTACCCAAATTGGGTCTGATGAAAAATTCTGATAAATTTTGAAAAAAATAGATTTAAAAATAAACAAAAAAAAAAAAAAATTGGAAAATTTTGTTTTGTTTTTGTTTTACCAAGATCAGAGAGAGAAATCCTACTAAATTACCTTTCCTATGACGTTTTCTTTTTGGAGTGAAAGCAAAATCCACTCAAGAAGAAAAACAAAGGTAACTATTACTTTATATTATTAATCAATTGAATAAAGAATCAAAATCAAATATAACATTAGATAAGGAAATGTAATAGATTGAATTGTAGGGAATGGCAAGTGTAATGATCCTTATAGTAAGATAGATGATGGTTAAACAGCCAGCATTGGCTCTTATAGCGTATTACGAGACGATAACCTCGGAAGTACAGGTGTTACAATTAAACCGGTACACAGGACAATTTGTAAGAACGTGTTTAGTGACAATGCTTCGACAGATCTATTATTGTGGCATCCATAGCCACAAATCAGCAGTACATAATGGATTTAGTGAATATGTTGAGCCGTAAGGCAGAGAAAAATGTGAAGCGGTACATCAAAACAAAATGCTATCAATATACAATAATAATATAAATAAATTAGTGGTCAATGCAACAAACAGTGCCTCAGTGACGATGTATGGATCGTTAGATATGAACGGTAATCGTCATGGAGCAAAATTTATTGAAGATGGGAAGACTTGGGATGGAGTCGTAGTACAAGCCGTTATGAGAATCGAATTAACGGAATATTTTGCGGAAGTGCAATTTAAATCAAATGAAGTGCATTTAAAAAGCCAAATTACTGTATAGATTCAATTTACGGTGAAACGGTGTGGACACTCGCGGATAACAGAGACATGTCGGAATTGTACCTCGGAAGTGCGGAAAAAGTGAGAACCATTAAATCGAAAGACATTATTCTAGTGGTCGAACAAGGTGATAAAGTTTTCGCATTAACATTAATAAAAAAGACATTTATATGTAGTAGAGAAGCTTGGCAAACCGAACACCCAAAAACATTAGTGATCGAAACCAAGAAATATCCCGCGTTAAATTTACTACAACTACTAATCCGCATAACGTAAATCTAATGGCTTACGTGAATAGTAGATTCATGTACAGTGAACAATCGTATCAAAGATAAATTAGAAGAGTATATATCGACATAATAATCCGAAAGTGCGAAGTGTATCGGGAAGTGTTAAAGAATCGATTAATGATGGCGCCATTATCTCCAAACGTTGTTGAGCTATTAATGAAGAAACAAGAAGGTTACGTCGGTAGAGTCCCGCAATTAGTTACAATGAGAAGAACAACACATTGTTATCATGAATTGCCAATATCATATAAAAATCGAACAAAACTTATGGCCCCGATTACCCACATAATCCAAGATCATGCCAAATAAGTTGATTGTAGTCCTTTGACGCCACCGTTGTATTTAATTAATGAAGAATGGATTGGATTAATTCCCAATCCAGTAGTAAGATAAGAACCAACCAAGTTTGAAAAATAGATTAAACTTCACCTCAATACAAGCCTTGGGAACTGGTGGTATCTATACAGCCGACGAAATAGCAAAAAGTGAAAAGACAATAATATTTGGTAGTGAAAGGACAGCAGTAAATAACATTATTGCAATAAAAATCGCAGGTGTTGCCACTGATAATCAAGGTTATGATACTTTGAAATTATTTAACCCGTATGAAATTGAACAATTGGCCCGATTAACCCTTCAACATGTGTGGGGATGGCTTACCGATATTAAAATGGTAACCAGCGGTTTAATCGGAGTATATATGATATTCCACATAATTAATTACGCAGCGACTGAAATGATTAATGGTTGGGAGTTATATAAAGTGTTTGGATGTGGAATTAGAGTATTTGCGGGTTCATGGAGTACATTGACTTTATGGATTATGCACCAACAATACTCCCAAAGATCGTCAAGCGACACCGTAGAAATGGATGAACTCGAAATGGTTAGCACCGAAAAAAGTAATATGGAACCAAGTCCTACCTACCTACCCTACTGTACCTTATTGGACACACCCCAAACCTTCCAGTAGAGAGTCACATATGGAATAGTGTAGTGGTGTAGTGGATTGCTTATGAACTTTTGTGAGTAAGTGATTAAGATTGCTAAAATTTCCTAATGTAGGTATAGTAAGCTAAAGCATGATAAAATACCATTTCTAATCTCAATTAATTAATGTTCATGCTTTAGGTGCAATTCAATTTCGAATTTTAATATCATAATATAAATTAGGCAGGAATTTGTGCCATAACATGGTATTTTGTTACCATAAGAACATTCATTTTTGTTATTTTTGGTATTTCGTGACTATATAAGAATACTTAGTGTTATTTTTATATACAATGCCTAATTTAAATTTAGTTTTTATATTTCCTGATAGGGTTTCATCTAATTTTTTTTAATAACGTTTCAGTTGAAAACAAGGGCGTGGTACATGATGAGACAGTGGTACATAGTGAGACACTCGGTATATTAAGTTGATTAGGATCGACCAGCCGCGAACTGTAATTCAATTTTGATGATAATAATAATAATGATAATAGCATTACTTGTGGCATTTATAACAATTCGAAAAGATCAACTAATTTTTGTTATCTGACGATCAAATTAACAATAAATATCATTATAAAATCCTTATCGCGGCTTATCAAGATTTTGGTGACAAGAAGAGAAGAGCAGATTCGGACTCCCCATCGGTCAAGGATCATCATAACATCAATAATTTGCTTATCGGTCAAAGATCTTGAAATCCTTTTTCAAAAAATTTGCAAGAAAGTCAACTTCTGTTTCGAAGATCCAAGTGTTGACTTATACGCGAAAAGGGATTGCTCGAACAACCCCCCTTAACTGGTAATGTACAATTGGTTTATTGTTTAAAAGTTATTTCAATTATTACAAAATAATTGAAGTAAATTTTATTAGTTCTACATATTTTTTGCATAAATTCTTTATCCCCGGAGTGAGTTATCGAATCAATAATGCCAATTGTGTCTCAATTAATTAGAGAATAAATCAGATTATTCTAATTAACTAGTTATTACTTATTAAAATTTTAGTTGTTTGATTCACATTGTTAATTGTATTCGCTCAAATTATTTTATCAATATATAAATATATATTTCAAATTAATATTTAAAAAGAGATTGTCTGTTACCCTTTTTCCACAAATTTCCCAAATTAATAGACTGGTGGCAGCAACCAGTAAAAGTCGCGTTACAATTCGAACTGATAAAATGTCTTTATGTACGAGAGAAGTTGTTGGTACCCTTTTATCGAAGAATACAGGAAACATTCAAATTTAAATAATGTAAAGTCGCCGCATTACAAGAATCGGAACCTCCGAAAACAATGCTAGGAGACAACAGTTGAAAACTTTAAACGTTTGGTGGCAAATGTAACGGCACATGATGTACAAACAGAATTCCAGGCCCTCAAACAACATGCGATAAACGTCGATGATAGTGTCGCAAATGCAAATAATCCCAAGTCGATTAATTTACCAAGAGATGATTGTATTCCACCATCGCAATTAGCACCGGAAGAATCAACAAAAAAAAAAAAAGAGAGAGAAAAGGGCGCGAAAGATAGCGAGCTGTTGGAGTCGCTGAATGGGAATTTGGAAGTTCTCACGAGAACTTTGAGTGAGGCCAGAACAACCCTAGTAAACTGAGAATGAGTGAGGTGTTCTCGTCCTACGTGTAAACAAAACTCGACACATTAACGGATATATCGATATAAAAAAAGAGATGGAAGAGGAAATAATAGCATTACTAAATAAAACCCTTAAAAAGTCGAGTGGAACAAATAATTTATAATTGTATCACTAAAGTTTAATTTAATTTTACTTGCCAATACATGTACAGTACATGAAAATCAGGTACAGCAATTAAGCATTACCTCTTATTTGGCTTGTTTGATTATTGATGACCTGTCTAATAATAAAGGCATAACCAACCCCAATGATATTTTTTTGATCATGTATTTTGTTATTTGTATTAAAAGTTTTTTTTTTCTTGATATTGTTTTTTGAATTTTTCCATGTATTATTGACTAGGTCAGGTCAGATCCCGTCCACATTAATTACATTTCAATTTTCTTATTGTTCCAAAACTTTGATTGTTTTGGTCAGGTCAGGTCAGGTAAGGTCACAACCGACTAAATACAGGCCAATTTGTTTCATTAACG
>JAZBGZ010000761.1:0-14699 GCA_037414795.1 Stenodera caucasica | reverse complement strand
ATGCTATATTGAATTATAACCATCGCATATAGCGGAAGCAACTGGAAAAGAATCATTTGTTTTATTTCAATTCACATATTTGTAGTAGCTACAATTTTGTCAGAATTATTCGAATTTTTCGATTCAGGAAATTGAAGAGTGTTGAATTAATTTCGAAGAATACTCACCATTTTGTGCTTTTTAAGACTTGAAAATGTCATACCCTGCATTTTGGTTTTTTTAAATTTATTTTATCGAGAGAAATATGGAGAATTTTGATTTCTTGTAAATGAAAATGCGTAGAATTTACCAGATAAAAATCGAATTTTACACTTGACAATTACTTAAAACAGATGATATGATAGAATAACATGTATAAAATTGACAGTTTCCGAATTATCCAGAATTTCCATACATCACAGATCTTAATCCGGTTTCCATAATTTCTAGAAGAAGGTTCTAGAATGGGAAAAGGTTAAGTTAAATATTTTAAATATTAATACAACTAGACGTGGAAAATTCTGGGTAAATAAAACAACCCATTACAATTATCTTTTATACATTATTATTGTTTCAATTAAGCTTTAACTGTAACTAATGATTGCTAATTTTCATTTAAAATCGTTTCTAATATTTAGGAGCTGGACTTTCCAATTTCGAATAATCTATATTTGGTGAATAGAACTGAAATTTGAAAATTTTATTTATTATATTGTAAATTTAATGAATATTTATCGATTTACTTTATATTGTTTATTTCTATACTCCTCATTTGATATATCACCTGATCGATCCCATTGTACATCTGGATTACGTAATGCCAAACGTGCTGTATATCCGACAGCCCCCAAACAACCAATTCCAACGCACACGTATAACGGAATCAACTATAAAATAACGCATACAATACCGATTATAAATTTATCAATAACAAAATGAATAGAACAAATATTTGAGGTTATGTTATATATTATTTTTATAAAACTTAACTTACAGCTCTGTGTTTTTTGAGACTTTGTAATGACATTCCCTGCATGGTGATGACTTATTTGTTGATTTTCTTACAAGGAAATTGAATGGAAAGCTCCGATATTTTTCTCAAGATCACTACAATTACGTCTCGCGATTTTCCACTTGCCAATTGTGCAAGAAAGATGATAAATATCAATTATAATATATTAGACAAAGACAAAATAAACGTGTATAATTAGTTGCCTAAATAATCAAAATGGTTCCCATATTGGCGCTAAATTTGAATGAATTTATTTAATAAATTTTGGTTAAAGTTATAAAAATATATTTTATTATTTATTGAAAATATCTACAGTTATTATAGCACCTTATTAATATAAAATGTGACATATATTTTACAAATTTAACTAATAATAAACTTATCGAACACAATAATATGAGAGAACATAATAAAATTGGCAGTGATTATGGTTAAACTTAAAGAATAATAATAGAAAAATTATCAAGAGAAACAAACTGGCCCAATTTCCAGCCAAAATGCTTGATTGGCCTTTCCAGTATCTCTTATAGCGATATCAACAATAGGCAATCGAATCGTCTTTTCAGTTTTGTAAGATAAAATCGATTTACTCCAAATATCTTGATGTAACTATAATCATAAAAATATATAAATTAAGAGAGTTTTGTCTCCTGATTGATGAAAGACTCACTCTACATCCATCTACCAAGGCTTCGTATCGTAAACGCATATTTCCTTTCGGTAACAATTCAGCATCGTTCCATGCCATAAATTTAAGACCTTTTCGATAAGTATGCTTAATTGCATCATAGTAAGCTATGGAATTTTTGCAATGATACGTGACATTTTGTTCAGCATGAGATGATAATAATTGTAAGAAACCAATTTGATTACTATGAGCTTTATAAGTTAGCTGGAATTGAAGAGAATTATTAATTATTTATTGAAAGATGATTTGTTTTGAATAGAAATACTTTCATTCCATTTTCCATTTCTCCTATCCACATTTCTGGATCGTTCTCTTTATAATGGATTTCTGGAGAAATTGCTGGTTTCGGGATGATACAAGTAGCTTTTGTTTCCATATTACAATGTACTAAAATTGCATCTTTAGCATCTCCTTCATTTGGATCTACCCAATAATCACCTATTAGAACAGTTTAGATTATTATTATTATTATTATTATTGTTTGGGCAAAATGGAGTGGTAATTTACCGCTTTGTAGATCAGGATAAGCATTGGCTATATCACGACAAGTTTTTCCAGGTGAGTTCTTTTCACCGTTTGGCCGTTTGAATTTCTCAAATGAAGTTTTCAATTGTTCATAAGCTTTAATAACCAAATTGCGTTTTTCTTCTTGTGTCATTTCTTTACCGAAAATTCTCATTGGTTCATCACCAAGAGGATCAGGTCCTTTTTGATTATTGGCACCTTGAGCTAGAATAGCAGCTAAACTGGCTGCATCATAACTTAAACCTTCTCCGGCTGGTCCAGGTGGTCCAGGAAGTCCTGTTTTTTTTTTTATATATTTTTATTTTAGTCTAGTTTTTGATGGTGATTTAAGTTGATTACCTGGTGCTCCTGGTGGGCCAGGTTTTCCATCATTTCCATCACTTCCTCTTGGTCCCGGTGAGCCTTGGATTCCTGGTGGACCTGGATTACCATCGCGTCCTGCAGGTCCTCTAGGACCAATATCTCCATCTTTACCTGGTTGACCTGGATTACCGATTGGTCCTTTTTCACCCATTGGACCTTGTAGTCCTGGTGCACCTTGTAATCCCATCAATCCTGGATGGCCTTTTGCACCTTTCTCTCCTATATCGCCTCTATCACCTTTAGTACCTTGAAGACCAGGTACACCTGCTTTTCCTCTTTCACCTTGAGGTCCTTCTACTCCTTGAGGACCGGTCTCACCTGTAGGGCCACGTTCGCCTACAGGACCGGGTAAGCCATTAGGACCTTGAGGACCCTTAAAATGAAAAACTTATAAGTAAATACTATACAATATTAAATTTAGAATGTGTATTTTACTGGTAAACCAGGTTGACCGGGGTTTCCTGCAGGACCTGCTGGACCAACTGGACCTTTATCGCCTGTCCGTCCAGCTATTCCAGGAACACCTGGTTTTCCTGGAGGACCTTCTGAGCCATGTTCACCAGCAGGTCCAGCTGGTCCTGGTGGTCCAAGTAAGCCTGGCGGTCCTTGAGGACCTTCATTTCCTGGTTTGCCTGGAGCTCCAGTTTCTCCAGGACTGCCCGGTAGTCCTCTAGAACCTATTAAACCTGGTGAGCCAGGTAATCCGGGTAATCCTAAAAAAAAATTATATTCATCATAAAATTTGTTTATCAATACAAAAGATTAAGATAAATAATGCACCTCTCTCTCCAGCAACACCTTGTGGCCCTGGAGGTCCCACAGGACCAGATGGACCTTCAGCTCCAGTTTCTCCTCTAGCTCCTTCAACACCTGGTGGTCCCGGTAGTCCTTGTGGTCCAGGTAATCCCATTCTACCAGTATCTCCTGGGAAACCTTTTATACCTGGTAAACCTTGTGGACCCGGCGGACCTTGATTACCAGGTGGTCCCTTAATTATAATATTAATTTTAGTGAATATTCGAAAGTATTTTCTAAGTTGAAAAATTTACCAGTGGACCCGGTTCTCCTGGTCTTCCTGGTGCTCCCATAATACCCGCATCTCCTCTAGAACCTGGCTCTCCTCTAGCACCTTTAATACCTGTGAGACCAACTGGACCTTGTACACCAGGTGGACCTTGTTTGCCTGATAATCCTGGATTTCCTTGCATTCCCTTCATGCCAGTTAATCCTCTATCGCCTTTAGTTCCTGGTAAGCCTATTAAACCTGGTGGACCTGGGAAACCTTGTACGCCGGGGCTACCAAGCGGACCTCTTTCACCAGGAGCTCCAGGACTTCCTGCTTCACCAGCTGGTCCTGGTGGTCCAGGTTCACCTCTTTCGGCAGGCTCACCTGGAGGCCCCTGTGGACCGATCAAGCCTTGTGGGCCGCGTTCACCTAAAGAAATAATGAGATAGGTGTCAAACAATATTTTTTGTTATGATTTTATTTGAAGTACGAAATGAAATCTTACCTTGTCTACCAGGCGGTCCCTCTGGTCCAGGAACGCCTGCTGCTCCTCTTTCACCCCTTTGACCTTGTGGGCCAGGTAATCCTCTTCCTCCAGGAAGCCCTAATAAGCCTGGTGATCCAGGATGGCCTTTAGCTCCAATAGGTCCTGGTAATCCCTAGTTATTGAAAATTTTATCATTCAGTAAACAATTGAAAAGGTAGTTATAGTGAAATAATAGATAATAGTAAAACATACAGGAGGACCATCTGGTCCTTGTGATCCAGGAGCTCCTTTTGGACCGGCTTCTCCAGGTTGTCCCATCGAACCTCTTTCTCCAGGAAAACCTCTTTCACCTCTTGGTCCAGGGCCACCATGAGGGCCAGGAGGTCCTTGTACACCAGCTTCACCGTCTTTTCCTGCTATTCCTGGATTTCCCGGTGCTCCAGGTAGTCCCTAATTATAATTGCTAATTATTTGGAAGTTTATTTATATTAGGAATCAATACTTGAAAACCTCTCGGCCCGGTTACTCCCGAAGGGCCTCTCGCACCTTCTGCTCCTGGTGGGCCAGGTGGACCTTGAGGACCAGGCCCGCCATCTTTCCCAATATCTCCTCTAGGGCCAATAGGACCCGGTGGACCTTGTTCTCCATCTTTTCCTGTCTCTCCCTTTGATTACATTAATTTAATTTTTTTTTAAAGTAATTATAAGATTAATAGTCTTACTTGCATGCCTCTATCACCTGGAGCTCCTAAAGGACCGGGTAGTCCTTGCAAGCCTTGTGGTCCTTGCTCACCTGGTCTACCATCCGCTCCAGGAGGACCTCTTTCACCAGGATTTCCTGGTTTTCCGGATGATCCCGGTCTTCCTGTCATACCTCTCAAACCTTGTACACCTGTAGGTCCAGGCCTACCGGCTTCTCCTTGAGATCCCTTTATTCCAGGTAAACCGATCACTCCACGTTCACCTGTCTGCCCTTTCAGTCCAGGCGCTCCATCAGGTCCAGGTAATCCAGGTGAGCCTGGGATGCCTCTTTCACCAGACAACCCTGTTGGTCCTATCGGTCCTCTCATGCCTCTTTTACCGCGTTTTCCTTCAGGTCCAGCTGAGCCTGGAGGTCCTCTCAAGCCTGGCGCGCCAGCGTCTCCCTTCATTCCACTTTCACCTTTATAACCCCGTTCTCCAGGTGTACCCTAATTGATAGATGTATTGTTATTTTTCATCAAGTACAATGTTTGATTTTTTTATCTTACTGGACTTCCTTTAGGACCGTTTTGTCCAGGATTCCCACTAATTCCGGGTAATCCTCTGGGACCTGGGAAACCAGGAGGTCCTGCAATACCCGTTGATCCAGTACTACCTTTTTCACCAGAAGCTCCGTCTCTTCCTGGTGGTCCAGGAGGTCCTGATTCTCCCGGTTGTCCAGGTCTACCTGATTCTCCTAAATTAATCAAATTTTAACAATTGAAAATTCGATCAATAATTTTAAAACACAAGCACCTCTTGGCCCTTGAGGTCCTTGACTGCCTTTCGGGCCTTGACTGCCTTGATCTCCTTTAATTCCAGGACTACCAGGAAATCCAGGTGCTCCCGGCTTACCAATATCACCCTAATGATATAAATAGAAGAATTATTATATAATTCACGTAGACGTGTCAATTGACGTACTGGTAATCCAGGAAGTCCTGCAATACCATCAACACCACGTATACCAGGTGGTCCTGGTGGTCCTTCACGTCCTCTTTCGCCACGCGGACCTACAGGACCAATCGGTCCCATAGGTCCCATCAATCCTGGACTTCCACTAGTACCTTTTTCACCAGCCGGTCCTTGATCACCTTTAGCACCATCCGCACCCGAAAAGCCTCTATGACCCTTCGCTCCTGGTAAGCCTGGCATTCCTGCTGATCCTCTAGGACCTGGTGGGCCTGCCGCACCGGCCATTCCAATCTCACCATCGATACCCGGTTCACCCTTTCGCATATAAAACAATATTTTTAGTACAAATCAATTAATTAATAGAATTAATTAATGTCGCGTCATATTTATACTAAAAATAGGGCAATGATAGCATTTTTTTTGAAAATTTTAATGTATCACTTCTATAAATAAGTAATTCTTAGATATTTACATCTTTTCCCGGTGGTCCTGGCAATCCTCTAGGACCTATCGGTCCAGGTGGTCCTGGCGGTCCAGTCTCTCCCGTTTCACCACGAACACCTTGAAAACCTTGCGGACCAATCATACCGACCGGTCCCGGTTGACCTCTAGGTCCAATCGGTCCAACTTGAGCTTGTAAATATTGAAACGGCTCCACAGGATATGAAGGACCTTTATCTTGACTGGCTTGCGTCAAGGCTAATTGTTGATAATAAGCTGATAGATCTGGAGCAGGTCCTGGTGGACCCGGAGGGCCTGGAATACCGGGCGTACCAGGATATCCTGGAGAACCCGGCTCACCCGGATAACCAGGATCTCCTTGCGATCCCATTCGGCCTCTATCACCTAATTATCATTTAATTCAATAACAATTCGATAGGTATCAAAGATTATACTAACCTGGTGTTGGATAAGTCGATTCTGGATCTCTAGTTGGCCGAATTTTCCGACAATCTTCATCTGTTTTACAATCAGTTTTGCCATTTAGACACGTACAATTGGTGCAAGGTCCAACATTCCAACTTTGTTGATTTTGATAGATTTTCCCATTATAAGGACAATTTTGATTAGTCACATTTTCTGTAGGTCTTGTTGGATATAAAATATGAACATCGACAGTACCAGTTGGTGGAACTGTAGTACGTTCACTATTCGGTTGGTCAAAACTATTTGTAACATTCAAACGTGGTTCTGGAGGACGTGAAGTTGCTACAAAAACAAAAATAATTAATCGAATATTAATCAAAATTAGGTACTAACTCGTATTATTTTCATCGTAATCGTAATCATAATCGTACTCTTCATAGTCAGCTTGTTGATTCAAAGGGACTTCCCCGGCCGGTTGTTCAGCTTGAATTTTAGCTTTTCGTCTTTTAGCAGCATCTACTTCGTACACTAATTCTGATAGAACAATAACCACTATAAATATCCACCAAAAATCTTTATAATTCATAATCTACAAGAAATTTATAAAAATAAATTTAGCAAATAGAAGACTGAATTTGTCAAAATTAATACTTATTATGGAGCCGAAACTAGCTCCCAACTGAAAATCTTCAGGGTTGGGACTATTTAATAAGTAGGACATCTCTGGTTTTTATTGTTAATAAAGGGGGGATAGAGGGGCTATAACATATGAATAAATTAATGTACATTCCCACTATATAATTATCAACTAAAATCTTACGGACTTTGCTTAATTATAAATAAATATTCGAAATATGCTCTTGAAGACTACAATTATAACGTTTTTTTGAAATTCAAACCACCATTTTATTTTATAAATTCACCTGAATAATTGTTTATATTTATAACCTCGAAATTACAATTAATTTTGAATCGAAATTCAATTTTTTTATCGTCAGGTTGGTATCATTTGAAGAAGAGCGCCATATTGGCGAAATTTCGCCAATAAAAAGCAATGAAAAAAAACAAATGAAATTCGAAATTGTAATGGTGGATCTTGTTGTTATTATTATATAGATTATTGCACTATTTTCGTATAATTAATTATTAGAGATCTAGAAATTTAGAAGAGGTCAATTTATTAAAAGAATATGTGTTAGATATTATAAATTGTTGTGATTGTCTGAATTAATGTTAAATAAAAATGGTACCCATATTAATTTATTGATTTATTTTCAGTGTTTGATCTAAATAGAATTCAACAGAAGAAAAAAAATTGGCATCATTATATTGTAATAAATCGTTTGTATATGGACAAGAAAAAACTATACAATAGTTGTATTTATGGCTGATGGTTCATTGTTCGCAAAATAAATTCAAACATTTATAATATCACTTGATATAAATTTATAAAAAAATTTATTCTATTGAAAAAGTAATTAGTTCGCAGTGTTGATGATGCATTATAATTAGAATTGCAAAGCAATTTATAATTTGAACGTGCAGATGCTTTTATGATGTAATATTGCATGATGAGGTTTCCAGTATTTCATTTTTAGCAGATATATCATCGTTCAAGCGGGCAATTTTGATCGAGAATTCGGCCCTTAAATCTGAAATTTCGAAAAACATCTAAGACTATGTTCACATTATTCGAATTGACAATTATAATTGTGGTCTAATCTTAAGAAGAAATGGGGCCACAAACTGTATCATTAATTTCTGTAATAATATTAGAACTTTGAATTGTTACACTTATGAATTAGCAATTCTAAAACATCTGTTTTAGTAATTCTATTGAACTATATATTTATCTTCATTAAATATATCTAGAACTATAAATAAAAATTTCCAAATTGATAATAGTTCTAATTAGAATTTAAGTATAGTATTCGAATCACTATAAGTTCTTAACTCAATTAATTAAAAACAATCTCATTAATTCTTATCTATGATTGATAGACGTTGAAATTGATCGTATTCTGTAAAAATATGATAATTAATCTACTGTTTGTGATTAAAATGTCTGTATTCTGAAGATTCGAATTGAATTTGCCGCTATTATTAGTTGCCAATTATCTGTCTAGATGGCGCAATAGGAAAAAATCAGAAAGAATTCTATGACGCACATATTTTTAATTCCCGACTTAATTATATATATTAAAATATAACAAATCAATTTAAATTAATTCTAATTAAATATTTTCAATATATGGTAAGTGGAAATTGATTTAATTTAAGTGAATATCTTAATAAAATATCGATTATAATGGCTTCTACTCATATCCACTTCCGCCTGGCAACAGGAAAAGGAAATTGTAAAACAAAATGGTGATATAATTGTGCGACATTTTTGAAAAATTTTTATTTGGTTATGTTATTATAACCTCAATTAATAAATAAAAACAATGTTTTTATTTACAGAAAATGTTAAAATTAACAAATACAGATGATACGAAAAAGAATATAACAACGAAATTAGTATTATCTGATCATTTAGCTCTAGATGGAGCTGAATTAATTCCAGTAAGTATCAAATTATAATTATTTAAAATTATTATTGTTATTTAATATATTTAGATTGAATGTGGAGGTAGATTGATAACACCAACGATTTCGGTTAATGAATTAGGTAAACAATTATTGAAAGCCGCCGCTGAAGGTAATGTTGATAAAACGAAATCGTTACTAAATCGAGGAGCACTATTCACAGCCGATTGGGTAGAATAATTATAAATATTACAATTTCGTGATTATTATTATTTAAATTACAGTTAGGTGCGAGTCCTTTACATTTAGCAGCTCGTCATAATCATCTGGAAGTTTGTGAAATTTTATTAAGAGCTGGTATTTCGAGAGATGCCCGAACGAAAGTCGATAAAACTTCCTTACATATGGCCGCTTATGAAGGTCATAATAGTATTGTACAAATTCTATTAGAATATGGAGCCGATCCGAATTGTAGAGATTTGGTAAATTTTATTCAAATCGATAAAATTCTTATTATAATTATGAATTTATTTAGTTAGGAATGACACCGCTTCATTGGGCATCACAAAATGGCCATTTTGATGTTGTTAAAAATCTATTACAACATCAAGCCCAAACTGATCCATTAAATAAATTCGATTTAACACCGGCCGATTTAGCAGCACAAATAAATCGTTTAGATATCGTTGAAATATTGAATATGAACGATATGAACGATAATAAAAATCAATTAACATTACAATTAACATCGGATAATAGTAATGAATCGAATTTTCATAATTCGGAACATTTATCACCGTCATCATCGAATTCACCAATTCCATTAGAAACAATTCTGTTAGAAGAAGCCGATAATTCGATAGATTCGGATGCTTTGAATTTAAACAATTCCGGTATTAATCATTTAATTATTGTTAAATAACAACAATTATTTTCTAGTTTATAGACCAAAATAATGAGACTGATAATTTGAATCAAAACAATATGTTTGCTGAATCAATGAAATTATTACAAGAACACGGTATAACAATGTTAACAAATGATGATACAAATATTTTAACAACAGTTATGGAAACTGGACATTCTGTTGTTTTAACAGGTGATTACTATAATTAATTAAATTAATTACAATTAGTTATTTTAAATTATAGATATTGGAAAGGAAGTGTTGAATTCATTGAAAGAATCTGATAAGGATCAACAAGATAAATTGCCGAATTTTCCACAAAAAAAGAAAATAATCACTGTAACACCAGAAGAATTAATAGCCATGACAACAAATAAAACGAATATTTTTAAACAAATTAACGATCGTACAAAACCGAAAAATATTAAACGTATTGTTATGAAAAAGAACAAAGTTATACCAGTATCGAATAGTGTCAATAATGTTTGTTTAATTTAATTATTATTAATTTAATTATAATTTTGGTGTAATTGTAGATTTTTAAATCGCATAAAATACCAGGTTCAACCGATATGGAAACTGTAATGACTCAATTAATTGAAGCACGTAAAACAATAGAAGAATATAAATTGAAATTATTGAAAAAAGAACAAGAAGCTGAACGATATAAACAACAATTGAAATTGTTAATGGATGAAGGATAACTTGACAAATTTTCCCCGTTTTATTGTATGTTGAATAGTATTAATTTATTTTATCGTTTTATTTTTTTCTATTATTGTGAAAGTTAATTTTGTAAATATAATTGAAATTTTTAAGTTGACGCTAATTTTCCCGAAATTAAACAAAATTGTGATAATTTTAATAATTTATTAAAGAATAATGTTATTTATTATACACTGAACTACCGTTTTAATAAGGTAGATGGTTTTATTGGAGAAAATTAGTGCTTTCATCTATTTTATAACCTCCAAATTCGGCAAATTTTATGGTAATCAACATATTCGTATACGTCTAATCCGGAAAGAAAATACAAAGAAAATAGAATTTTACTACAGAACAAATTTCGAGAGAGTATTTAAATAAAAGTTGTGAGAGAGAAATTAAATTGTATATGGTACTAAAAATTCAATAATAATAATAATAATAATAATAATTATAGCAACTTAAACAACAATAGAGCCATAGCTGAAATTTAGAAGCACGAAAATAATTAAAACAGCTAGATGTTTGGATACGGCAAAACTGCTAGTCGATAAAGCTTTGTTCAACGCACGCTTTCACTCGTTTCTCATATTCTCTACGATTTTCTTTATAAAGTTGTGCAGCCATCGAATTGGCTGGTGAATTTGGATTTGGATCACTCAATAACGACTACAACAACAACATAATAATACAATAATTACAAAAATATTAATTCTACTATTTGAAAATTACTTGAATTGAAGTTAATATAGCTGATACATCGTATGTGGGACTCCATCGATTTTGTAAAATATCTAAACAAATACCACCATCTGCATATACATTCGGATGGAACATATGACTAACAAATCTAACTGTTGGTGGTTTATTTGGATATTCTTCTGTAAATTCAATTGTCAACTTAAATGTACCATCTTCAAATGGTGTATCGTGCGGACCGAAAATCACTGCATTCCATATCATTATATTGTTATCAGTTGGGGCACCACTAACACCAGTTGGTGGATCTTCTTGTAATCTATCGAAATTAAATATAAACAATAATTTAAATAATCACTAATAATTATAATGATGATCAACGAAAATAGATAAATTTTTCCTTGAAATTTCTATTATGAATACGAACCTTTTAAAATCTCTCATAAGGCGTCGTCTAGCTGGAGTTGACATTATTTATTCACTATATTTATCGATTATTATAATTAATAACGTTTTATTTTGATTTAATGTCTATAATTGATCAACAATTACGAAAATTTCTTTATATACAAAAAATATAATTTATTGAATACCTAAAACACAAAACTTCCACTTTCATGACATACAATGACTAAATAGAGGACAACGCGAAACGAAATATCACTAAAAATAATAATCATGACCTGCAATCAACCCGATTTTAGGGACTTTAACCAAATCTGGGGACCTTCAAATTTTAAACAAAAATGGATTCAAAAATCGTAATTTTCTTCAATAATCGATTAAATTTAAGGCTGGTAAGTAATTAAAACTCGATATACTTTTATTTTATATATTCAAGAACTAATTATACGTGAATACCCGATCTGATTCTGATCGTATCAAGTTTCTTACCAGTAGACGTCGATTCAGTATTGCCTTTTTTGTTAGCATTATTCTGATACTCCACCTAAAAAATTCAAATTAGTTGAAAATTAATTGATTTTATCTATAAATTACTTGTTTATCGATAGCTCGAAATTGCCATGACCAATTGGCCTTATATAAAAATGGCCGATGATCGAAACGATTATCATCAGGACTGTACTGTTCGGCATGATAAGATGGCGTTAAAACTGTCATTTTATGACGATTTATTGCATAACAACGAAAGAAATGTTTAACTTTTTCGGCAATTTGTTTCGAATTTAAATTATTATTGCGCCATATAAATATTAATTTACAATACATCGAAAATGGTCCACATTTTTCGATTTTACGTAAATGTCCAAATTGTTTCAATTCATCATATGTCATACCCATATCATCTTCATCATTTTGTTGTAATTTACCATCAATTAATGGTTCTAATTCAGCTGTTGGTTGTGCATTCAATATATCATGTAAAATTGGTATATTAAATTTATCTTTGATATAATTTAGAAACATTTTCAAATCACTTTTTGATATACCACCAATTGGATTTATATCAGCACTACTACAATCATATTTCGTCATATAACCACGTAATGATTCATCTACGTTAGCAGAACCCAATACTAATAAACCACCAGGACGGCCACGTACCCATAATATTAATTGTGCAAATAAATACGATAATATCATACGTAATCTAGCTTGGATATTTTGTAATGCTAAATTTTGACGTGGACAACCACCATTAACAGCAAATTTCGGTATATAACCAGTTATATTACTAAATATTTGTATAATTGATGTTATTGCACAATCTATAGTTATCGATAAATGATAACTACCAATTGTTTTAGCTAAATTTAAAGCTCTTTGTTTTGTTTCTTTTGATGAATTATCAGTACCCATATAACATGTTACTAATATATGACTACATAATTCATTTGGTGATTTCGGTGTATATTCCATATTACCCAATAAACGACGTAAATCCATCAATACTTTCGTATCTAAGAACAAAATTACAGTTGTTTGAATTATTTTAAAAAAAAAATAAAGAATAACCTCCATGTTGGATGGCTTCATAGATGAGTTTACACATTGAATAGACGATAACAGCAACACTAGATGAATCAACACCACCACTTAATGGTAGAAAAAAACCACCTTGTCCACTACGTCGTAAATAATCCCATAACCAACAAGCCGGTCCTAAAGCTATCTCTTCAGATGGATCTAAATAAATCCAATTAATTGGTACAGCTGTTGGTAATAGAAAATCATAATCGGATGATAAAGAAAAATCAACAACAATTCGTGGAAATGTTAAACTATTCGATGCTAAATGTGTCCGTGATCGCATCTGATTACGATATGCACGTATATCTTCTAAATCGATAGTAGCAGAAATAACTTCCTTAAATTATAAAATAAATTAAAATCAATCAAATTAATGATAGATAAAACTAACAACGTCTTGTAGTGCGAATTGCTTGCCACGATTGATAATTGCACCATTTAATGAAATACATGAACAACCATTAAAATAGACTCTTTGTCCATCACATCCTCTTAAATTACTGAAAATATAACAACCGCCTGATTTAAATGTAGCACTTTTGATTAAATCAACCGATATATAAGATTTACGTAATTCCATATAACTACCACTACTATTTGATATAATTTCAACACCATCTAATGCCAAATCAATATGTGAACTATTCGGATTCCATAATTCTTCACATATTTCAAAACCAATACATGTATCTTTTGTTGTTATAACACCATCACCAATTGGTACAATTGATTGTCCTGTTAATTTCGTTATCATTCTAGGTAAAAAGAAATCTTCAATTTGTTTTCGTTTTTTCCATGATGAAAACCAACGAGATTCACGATAATTACCATCATCACACATTTGCATTTTTGGACGTATTAATAGAATTTTTTGATTTAAAAATATAACACGACAATTATAAGCAACATTACGATGCATTATCGGCATACCAACATCAATTATTATATCTTTACATAATGGGGCTTGTAATAATTCCAATAGGACTTCCCAACTATGTAAATAAGTGTCACTTTCGTAGAAATGATCCTCACAACTATAACCACTAGAAATATACAAAGCATTTAATAATAAATCGGTAATTAATTGGTAATTACCATATTTCCAATTCCGGTCCTGTACGAAATGCAGCACCTAAATCTTTCGCTTCTAGAATTGATTCTAAAATACGTTCACGATTACCATCAAAATCTAATGCCCATTGGTTCAATGTACAACAAGCTATTGTTACTTTACGTCCCATTTTTACAATAATTTAACCAAATTTTAAGTCGCAATTTCCATAAA
>JAZBGZ010000760.1:8209-21569 GCA_037414795.1 Stenodera caucasica | reverse complement strand
TTATATCGAGCAGCAGCAACGAAACTACCCCTTGTCTGGTTTTTCCTGGGTGGTGGCTAGAAAAATCGTTGTTTTTACAAATCGGGTCAACCGTTTCTCAAGACAAAAAAAAAACAACAACAACCCTTAACTTGAAATTTTTTTAGTTGTTGAATAATTATCAAGTACCCATTGTGCATAAATAAATAAAAATTAAAACTAGTGGTGGTTGTAAAAAAAAAAGAAGCCAGCCGTGAGATAATAACACATATCCTTCAGGACAATAGATTTAGACAAAAAAATCCGGGTAGCCGAGAAATAAAATAAAAGAGCGAGGAGTTGGAGAAAAAAAAATGAAGGAAAAAATAAATAGGAAAAAAGGGCCCATCTGCATACGCACCTCCGGCTGTTTGTTAGCCAACCACCCTTAACTTAGTACTACTTCTAGTACAACTACAGGAATTTTGGGGATGAATTAGAGAGAGAGATTCGATATATCTACACATACCTTTGAACGAAAATATGCAGATTTAATGATGTTAGACAAAGATGGATAGATGTATGCAAATTAATACGTGACAAAAATGGCTATTAACGATTAGACAAACGGAAGATAGATGATGGGACCGTTTTTCATTCATTTAATCGTGAGAAAAACACAAGGGTCCCGCTACCATTGAATAATAATAATAATAATAAAAAAATAATACCGAAAAAAAAACACTGTCAGTTACGAAACAAAAAAATCTCACAAAGGGTTGGAATTTTGCATAAATTCGTTAATTTAACCCCCTCCACTCCCTGATTTAACTAGATAGAAAACAGATTTTCGTCCGAAAATCGCCCCCAAATTCTAAATGTTGATATTCATCTGTTCACAGCCAACTTGATTCGACGAAAACAAGACATGTGTGTGTTTAGTTTTTTTTTCGGTAAAAATCTCCAAAATACAATCGACCAAATGAATTAATAAAAATTTTCAACATCGATTTGACTCCCACATCTCCTATAGACGTTGATGATTCATCTTGGCCAACTCAATTTTAATCTTCAAACAACACTTACTGTAGCCATATGTGTTCAAATGTTAAATGATCTAGAGAGCTATGGATTGAGGGGAGGAATTTTTGTTTTTTTTACAACGCCTATTCGGATTGTGTATAAGAAAAAAGTCGTCTAATTTGAGATTTTTAATGAGATGCAGGGTGTCGAATAACGTCGCCAGTTACTAAAAGAGACTCCATTTTTGTTTTGTTTTTTCGAAAATGTCAAATTTTTTGGTTTTGTTTTTTTGGATCTATGGGAAATACTAGTCGTTGATTAATTCATCGGATTTTTCACTGTCACGCAATTTTAGTGATCCGATCATACACTTGGCCTAACAATAAACCCTTAAAATCGTCCCGAAAGGGTTGCTTATGCAAAATAACCAACCCCAACTCTCTTCACATTAGATATCTGCAAATATTTAGCATAATCATCATGGACTACCCCCAACATCCTCATCATCATCATCATCATCATCATCAGATTAGTGCCCTTAAGGTATTTAACAACCCTTGTCTTGTCTTTTTTCCGAACCCTTGTATTCGGTGGATGGAAAAGAAAAAAAAAAGAACTCCACATGACGTCCATCTACATAATCTCCCTATTATCATATCAGAAATGTTTTGGTTTTCTTCCTTTTTTGAGAGTACAATAAGGACATCTACTACCCCTTTTATCATCCCTGTTAGAAACTGTTTTTCAAGTTTAGTCAAATGGAAAACTTTTGTCTAAACACTATCGTCGATTTTCTCGAAAATCTAGCAATTTTCCTCAAATTTCCCACATAATCAAACCACCCCATTGTCGAGTATTGGGGTAATTCGCGAAATTAGCCGAAACCGGTTCATTAAACTCCAATAATAATAATAATAATATTATTGTTGTTGTTGTCTAGATAAAGGGTGGATTAAGTTCTTTTCTTTCTCGTTTTTTTTTATAGATTCTTTTTCTTGGATACAAAGGGGTTGTTCATTAGAGCCTCAGCGGTGATATATGCAAAAGAAGTGTGTGAAAAAACCGCTAGTAAATTTTTTTCGAAACAACCCTTTTATATTACAGGAAACGGAAAGTGGCTGGATATTTGAAGAAAAAAAAAAAATTGGTATACAGTCGTTATTTTCAACCCTTTAAAACATTTAAAAGAAAAGGGTTGAAATTTGTTAAATTGTAAAAAAATTACTTTGCATATTCGTTGATGATGATGATAATAATAATAATTTAGGGGTTGATTTTTTTTAGATTACCCCCAATTTTTTTATATAATCCAGCTGTTGTTTTTTTTCTTTACTATTCTAATAGAATAGTAGAATCAAGTCAGCGTAAGCAAATGAAACAAATGATAGTTGTTTTGTTTTTTTTGTTTTTTTATGTCATCTCATAGCCTACCTGGATTTTTATTGATAAATTAACGACTCACCTCCTGATTCCAAGACATATAATGGGAAACGGCCGGATCCATATGTTCAGCCATGACACTCATCCAATGGACGAGCCCTTGGGCACCTTGGCCACCTACACCGGCTGTTTGGGGTCCGGAAGGGCTGCCCCCGGTTTGGGCGCCGTCCCAACCGAACGCCTTCTACAACAAAAAAAAAACAAAAACAATTCGATTATTGGATTATTGAATTGGAATTAATTAAAAATAGAGGGGGGGCCGTGAATCGAACTGAAGCCTCACCTGATCGAAATCGCGATCTTTAGCGAACAACATATTTTTATATACATTGTTCTTATCATCGTTCGTTGATAAAACAGCTTTCGCTAATAATGTTTTATAAAATTGAGTTGGCAATAACAATTGATTATTATTATAACTGTCTAATTTATTAACAAAATCATTGTATTTTAAACATGGCTTATATAAGGCTGATGTCACACTAGTTGGTGTACTATTATCATTATTATTATTATTATTATTATTAGTTGATAGTATGGGATTTAAGTCTGGGGGTGGTGAATTTGCACCCCCGCAAGAATCACTCGAATCCGAACTATTGTCCACCATAGCGGCGGCTTCCTGTATTTGCCGGATAGCCGTCATGTTGTTGTTGTTGTTGTTGTTGTTGTTGTTAAAAACACAACCACCACTACCACAATCACAAATAAAAAAAAAAACAAAAAACTAAAAATATTATAATTATAGGAACTTTTTTTATCCAGGAACTTTATTTATTATAATTGTTGTTGTTGTTGTTGTTTTTGGTGGATTAGGTTGGGGGCGGTTGAGCGGCATTGAAATCGCCGCCACCGCCACCACTATCATAGCCACGTGCCGTCGATGGTGGCAACAATAACAATATCCCTTTCATTTTCAATTTTCAACCCCTATTTTAGATTTTCATTCAAAAGTTTCAAGTCATAAAATGAGATAGAAGATTGAATACGATGACGGTGGCGGTGGTGAGTATTCAAGGGGTAGTTTCATAGTAGTCGCAGCAATTAAAATCAGCTGTGTTAATGAACAAGAGCGCAACTATACATTGTATAATAGTGAAAAGGGGAGAGGGGGAAAAATGGGTAGATTATACAACTCCCACCCCTTCACCCCACTACTACTATTATTACTACAACTAATTTAGTCACACGTTCTTTGATAGCCGACAAAACAAACGACCAATGTCGACTATTTTAATTAGAAAATTAAATTACAATAACAAAAAAAAAAACAACAACAATCGCATTACTTTTATCTTGTTCTAAACGATATTAAGGCCGGCGCGCACTTGATAATAATTATACGCGACCGAAATTAACAATGATGATGATGATGATGATGATGATGATGATGATGATAACAACCACCACTATTACCGGCACGGACCACGACCACGACGATGATGCACTCTTGTTAGTTCAGGAGTTTTCCGTCGACTGAAGTGAGGCGTCCGTCCCGAGAACTGGGTTACGGAAATAAGAAAAAGAAAAGTGCATCGGGGGATGTAGTAGCATTCGGGGGAGACGAAATTGGGGTGGTGGTGATGGTGGCGGCAATAGCACCAGCCGTTTTTCTTTATATAGTAGGATGGGGTAGTTTTTCCTACTACCACTACTGCTATTACTTCAAGTATAAATGCAACGGCAACAACCATTGGTAGTGTATGGTGGTAGTGGGTGGTGGTAAATGTGACACGGTAGTAGTAGGGAAAAACTTCCCTCAAGTAAAAAAAACTGTAGACTAAAAGAAAATTGCAGGGTGGAGAGAAAGAAAAAAAATAAAAACAAACAAATGCAGTGTATGTACATATATGCGGAAGTAAGTATCGAGCCTGTGACGGTACCAATATTGATTGGTTATATTCTATGAGGGGGCTATATACTCTTTATATACCTACATTTAAGTGTGTGTGTGTGTGTGTAAATATAGGAAAGTGCATAAGAAAGAATGCGATAGATACAGTTTGGTAGAATTAAGGTGCATCCGGAAAAGACGATATAGGGGTGAGAGGGGGTGAATAGTGGTGTGCGCCGCGACGCTTCCCTACCAACATCAACAACAACAACAACAACAACAAAAAGACAATAAAGACAACACCACGTGTACTACTATTTAAATCTACCACATCCCCACCATAAAGTAGTGGGGACGAGTTGATTAGTAAATAATAATTTTTGGCGCCAATTTAATAATATCTACTCTAAACTAATTTTATGTATTTAAAAACACAAAACAAAAATAAGGTTATAGTATTCTAACCTAAGAAAATTATCAGTTTTAGGTTACATGAATTTAAAGATGGGCTATTTATAATAATTAATGTAAAATTATGGACACCCTGTAAATATTTGTGTTTTAGATTTGGATCTTTACAACAGACCTAAGAAATAAAAAAAAAGGGGATGGTTTTTTTGCAGTTTTTTCTTTACAAAATCGTTTCACACATTATTCTATTTTTATTTATTATAATATATTCTCTCTCTCTCTCTTTTCTTTATATATTTATTGTGTGTTATGTTAAATTGGCCAGGATCGTGCCTTCTATTTATACAACTAACCCCTTATGAGAATAAGGGGTGGTAACTACCCTCTCATACATTATGTATAGAGATATCTGATCGTTGCGTATTTCCAAAAAAAATTAATCGATTATTAACGAGAAATTACAACAATTAAGTCATCTAATCAATATTGATTGTTTTGTTTTGTTTTTTTGTTTTTTTTTTTTTATTATAAGCGTCTGCACGACGTCTAGCCAACCTTATCGATTCACCTACCGTCTTTTTATATACATGTTGTACATAACCGTCTATATTTATCCTTGTCTAACACATAGCGTCGCGACGCATATGCTCTTATTTTATATTCCATCAACAAAAAAAAAAAAAACAAAAACTATTCATATAAACAAACGAAGATAGTCGGATATTGACGAGACTTGATTGAATTTTTTGGTTTTTTATTATAGTTCGAATAGTGATTATCGTTAAGTAAATTGTACTTAAGTCTGGTATTAAGTTGGATATTAATTAATTTTAAGAGACTGTGCCCTGCGGCTTAAGGAAATACATCGAGGACGACGAGTTTATCAAATTATAACTCAATTTTAATTGCGATTAGTGTTTTGTTTAGTAGAACCAACGTATAAAGCGGGCTTTTTTTTTTTATTAATATTTTTTGTTTTTTTCGATATTCATATTTTTCCTGTTTGTTGATGATTCTATCATATTAATTATCAATTGCAATTACCAACTTGATAAAATAAAAACAACTGAATTATAATGACAGTTTAGAAATTTGTCCAAGTTTTCTTGATATTTTAATAATAGTGATAATTTTTCTACAATCACCCTCTAATTATAAGGGTATATTTGTTGGATCAAAGGGGTAATTAGTTACCACACCTGTACTGTAATGATTATCGGTAATTGGTGTCCGGTTAACTAACAACCCTCTTAGAAAAACAAAAAAACAAAACAAAAAAAAAATAAACGGCTACTACGATTTCTCCTCGATTATATTCAATGTTTGTATGGTAACATTAGAAAAACAATTGAATGTTATTCCATCATCGTATTCGGAGAAGTAAAAGAAAACAAACGAATTTCCCATCACTACCACTATATAAGTATCTTTTATTTCTATCCCTTGAATTGGAAAATTGTTATTTTTCCATTTTTTCCCTTATTTCGTTCATTGTTTAGATTGAAAACATTCCACCCTTCAAGAAAATTCTTGATTATCATTATTATTATTTAAAGGAGGAAAAACCGTGGAAAATTGTTAATTGACGAAAGGGAAATGGTATAAATTAGCGCCATAGAGATAACTGTCGATTTCATTTTATCAGTTCACGGTCAAGGTCAAAGTTCTCGATTCTCACTATTTCTATCTCTCTCTCTCTCTATCTCTATCTCTATCTATCTAATTGGTGTAATTTTAATTTTAAATTAAGTGGAAATTACCTTGAATTTGTTGAAAATTTTTGTGAATTTTCCTATACAATTTTCCAAAATAGAATAAAATCGAAATTTATTGATTTCAATCACATCACCATTATTATAGCAGATTGTCAATTGTTTTATTTTATTTTTTTTTTTAAACAATTGAATAAAATGGCACAATTTGAGGCACTTTTTTTAAAATTTATCACAATTGTTTTGTTTTAAACAATAATATTATTTTTAACATTGTCGCCGATTAATTAATAACAACAACAACAACAACAACAACAACAACAACAACACCATCCCTTATGGTGGTAGTGGTGGTTGTATTAATATGTTGCGAAGACTAGAAAATTAAAACGACGCCGTCGACGCTTCTATATCGAAAATTGTCGAAGTTAAATAGTGACGATAATAGAAAAAAAAAAAAAAAAACAGACGAAACAACAAAAAAATATACATAAGGGTGAGTTTTATATAGTTTTGTTTTGTGTTAAATACTTAACAAGGGGATGAATTAGTTTCGATATTGTAGATTAATTTTTTGTTGTTGTTGTTGTAATTTGAATTGTCTAAAATAGGGGTAGTTTGTGATAATTTTTGAAAAGTGGGTGAAAGGCCAACTACCACGTGACTAGTTTTTGATATAAAGGGTGGCAACAGGCCGATATTAACGGCCACCTGATCGCGATAGGCCGTGGCCTAGTGACGTCATTTCGTCTACAATTGTGACGTCATATGATCGATTACAATTTTATTAATCAAGTCGTTATTTTGGTGAGAAAAGTTCAATTGTTCGATCTATTCTCAATTAAATATAATCTTTATCTTTATCTATGTCAGACGGTTTATTTTGAATAATTTATAAGATTGATGAAAAATTGATAATTGGGACACATCACTGTCTGTTTTATTATCATTATCAACCCCCTCCATCCCTGTCGCACCCCTATCGTCGATACATTATAGATTTTACCTGTCTCGCCCTGGATATACAGAAATAAAATCCACTACCACCACCCCTTCTATCATCATGCGCTATGATGGCGAAAAAAATTTTTCACCGAAAAGACCTGAGCTAGTTGAACAACCCCTAAATAATTTTTTCCACTATACCAGCATAATTACTCCATCTCTATCTAACACAAACGCAATACCGATTATCTTCATCTTTATCTATCCACCATGTGCCTGACCTGAGGGCATCCATCCGCGGTTTCGTTCGATATTACCCTGTCAGGGTGGTGGTAGTTATTCCCTTCAACCCCCTTCAACCCTCCGGAACACCGAAAAAAAACCAACAAAAAAAAAAAAACCCGAGTCAGGCACATACACGTGTCTAAGAGAGAGATGGCGATATTTCGGCTGATCGAAAGTCGGACAGAGACGGTGGTTGACCCGTCGCGACGCCTACTATACGAAAATTTTTTTCGCCATTTCATCGAATAGGCCTACTTTAAGTAACCCTGTCAGCGTCATATTCCCTTTAAGGCGAGACACAGGTCTGGAAATTCGTCGAGACTGGGGCGGGGGTGGCGGCGGTGGCGGCGGCGGTGGCGGCAGCAACGACCCTGACTCTATCGAATTTTCGGTAACTCAGATTTTCATGGAATTTTCTTCAAAGTTCTATCGGTTGAATTATAAAAATTTTTTTGTTTTAATCAAACAAAAACAAAAAAAATTAACTATAGTTTCATCCCCTTTTATTCAAGGGCTATAATTGTTAATGTAGGTCAAGAATTCAACTATCATCAGTATTGTCGATCGCCGCCAGGGCTGCTGCCTTATCGATCCCCCTGTTAGGGCCCTGTCAAATCGGATTCGCGAGGGTGGAAAGAAAGAGGGTTGATCTATCTTTAGTACAGATACATAAAAATTTATATATTTATTATATAGAAGGGATGACGATATTTTCTATTGTAACCAAATCAACCCTCATTAACTGGAATTCTTCACCCTCTAAAAACACAAAAAAAAAAAAAATTAAATAAAATCAAAATTCAAGTCGACTACGACTCGTTTATTCATTTATTTATTTATTTATTTATTTAATTTTCGTTTTTGTTTTTTTTTTCAAAAAATATATTTTGACAATATTTATGTTTGCCCATTTAGCAGTACCATGACCGCTTTTTGTCCATTCGTCGCCGACTTGATTGTTTTCTTAAAGTTTTCGATCCCGCTCGCCCTTTTCCACCATCATCATCATCATCATCATCATCATCATCATCGTCATGATGTTGGGACATCAACGTCGCGACTTCTTCAAAAATTCTTTTGTCGGCAGCGGCGGCGGCGGTATCGTTATTCTTTTGTTCCAAACAACACACACACACACACACATATATAGAAAAAAAATAAAACAAAATTGACGAATTCTTGAATTGAATTTCGCCTATTTTTATTTGGTGAAATTTCAATTTTGTTTTTCAGCCCCTTTTATAATAATAATAATAATAATAATAATAATAATAATAATAATAATAGGAATATTATTGAATCGATAAGGGTTGTAAGGGGACGATACTAACGCCACATTTCGGTAGACCTACCAAAAGATCAACCCTTAAATTACGGTAACATTCTACTATATGTGGATGATGGTGAAATTGCGCCCTCTAACGCTGAATAGTTACAAACAATTTTTGGACAGAGGGTTGGTTGATAGAGGGGTGAAATCTGATATAAGGGGGGACCTTTACCGAAATTTCGTTGGCAATCACGCTACTAGAGGGCGCACAAATACCATAATAATACTTAATTATTATTATAAAAAAATGTAAATAAATAATTTAGAAAAAATTATTAATAAATAAAACAACTTTTTTTTTTTTTTTTTTTTTTTTTTTTTATTGAAATATAGCGTGTCGGTAATTTTCGTTTGTTTTTTTTTTCCTCTATTTCAATTTTATTAATTCAAACTAGAATCTAGCGTGCTGTTTGTTCTTATCAATTAAATTAAATTTTTGTGTTTCATTTGTTTCAACTTCCTATCATTTTTTATCGAATTGTGAAAACAAAAAAAAAAAATTTGATAACACATGATTTTCGATCGTATTATATAATCACCTGATGATAATGATAATATTATGATAAATGATAATAATAATAATAATAATTATGATAATAATAATAATAATAATAATAATAAAATAGTGAACAATGCACGAGTTAATAACAGTTAATATTTATTCAATGGTTATAATGAAATGGTAATAAAACAAAAACATAAACGTCAAGGGTCATATAATTGAGTTATTACAAAGAAAAAAAAAACAATTGAACAATAGGACCATTATCAATAAATGTCAAATATTATACCTATATATATCAATTTTAAATATATAATTATTGATTAAAATAATTATAATGTATTTGAATTTTTATTGATCACATTGTCAATAATGTTAAATTATTTAACTAAAAAGACTTTTAATTCATTTGTTTTATTATTATTATTATTATTCTTGATAATTAAATTGGTAAAAGTAGCGATTGGATCTAGTAGGCTGTGAAATTATTATAATATTTGTTAAAACAAATGATTATTAATGTACCGGTGTTTTGTTTATTTTATTGTTTGTTGAATGGGTGTGGTGGGCGGTGGCCTTTTGTACCTCCTGCCACCCACACACAACGTCCAATCACTACGGTCACTGTTTAGTTTAAGACACGCCCCTTATTACATTGACGTCACAATTCTATACTGTACACCTAAAGTAATGACGGAAAAACTAAAACAAAAGACTACTACTACTACTACAATAATATAAAACAATTGAATAACCAATGGTGACTATAATCTAGTTTAATTCGAGTATTTTCTATAATGTTGTTGTTGTTGTTGTTGTTGTAACATTTTCACCACCCTTATCATTTATCCATGTCCGGTGGTTGTGTATCGGAGAAAAAACTACCCCCGATTCTTCTTTAGAAAAGGCAAAGTCACCGATAATAACATTAAAGAAATATTCTCTCTCTCTCTGTTACGATAAACTGATGACTTTGGCGAAAAATAGGGTGAGTTACATCATCATCATTATCATTATCATTATGATCATTGAAGACGGACGTTAAGGGGTGGACAACCAAGACGTCATCATCGTCGGCGGTAACGACGACGACGACGACGGGAAGTAGACTACTGGCGTCGTTGGATATTTCCGGTCTTTAATATACGCATTGTCTTCGATACGAGGGTTATTCACAACAACTACCCTTAAAAAAAAAAATTGTACCCTTTCACTAATCTATGACGTCATTTATTTATTTAAATAAAATAAATATCGTTGACATTGATTATCGAGTATCTGTTTTGGAGAAGAAGACGAACAAAAAAAAAAAACAGTTGAATGACCGACAAATTTCTATTATAAATCAAATTGGCTATGATTTATTAAATAGTCTTTCATTTGTTATCATAAGTCGCAATGACGGAATTTGCGAAATTATCATTGATAATAAACGAAAATATCATTATTTTGTTGTTTATCAAAATTTCGGACAATACAGAGACGGATTGATCGAAAAATAGGGGCCGACAGGTGCCGGAAATTACGGTATTTGAAGAGAGAGAATTCTCTCTTCGTATTTTAGCAAATTGATTTGATTATAATTAAAATATTCAAGCAATTAAAAAAAAAAAAAAAAATGTATCAATTTTTGAAAGTGGGCCTGATTTTAACATACATAGCCTACTTGTGAATTTCCAATGATTAATTAACATCCATCTTTGATTGATAAATTTGGTCAAATATTGATTGAACCGGATTTTGTTAATTCCACAGCTTGCTATTTGATTCAAATTATAAATACTGCGATTCCAAAAACAACAACAACAAAAAAAAAACAAAGTAGGCGTGTATGGATTAGAATACGCAGTCATTTGTCGCGATCATCACCTACTATGATTATAACAAAAATCAATTGTTTTAAATGATTGGTGAAATCGATTGAGCCCGCCACTGGATCCACGTGTCGAAAATTATTAGAACGAAAAATTTTTGGTTGTAAAAATACAAAATTCGATATCGAAAATTCAACAACATACACACACGAGACAGATCAAAAGGTCAATTTTTTCCTGATAAAATCAAAAATAAAATTAATTCAAGAAAAACAAATAATTAACATTAGTAAATATTTTAATTAATCGAATGGAAATTCGGCTAAATTTGAGGTTATGTTGATTGAATTCAATAAGAATAAACCGAAGAAATATCAACAAAAGGTTTTGTACTGGAAAGAGAAAAAAAAAAAATTAGAGACCAATTAGATCAATCCAACGGTCCTTGATCCGGTTCCAAGGCCGTCTTGATCCCACCTTTTATTATATATAGATTTTCTTTTATTTTTGTCCTAACGCTAACTAGATGGTTAGATAGCCAACATCCTGGAAGTATTTCCATTGATTTTCCAAACTCTTAACGTACGTTTATACAGAAATCGCCACCGATTCTACCCGATTCGACTCCAATCGAATTCGTTTGGTTCAAACAATTATTATAACTTACTCATAATTTATAGAATAAATATTATAATTGTTGTAATTAGTTAAATTGAAATAATTGTAAAATGTTAATTATCGTTTGTAATTAACATTTGATCAATCGAAACTATTGAACCTCGTTCAAGTTCATGAAATTATTTATTGGACAAATAAAACAGGTTTTTCTAGTACCTATATACCTGTAATATTATATATTATATGTAGATATATCTATCTTTGTCTAACATCTATTAAATTATCTATAACTGACCATGAATACTACAAATAACAACTAACAACAACAACAACAACATCAACATCAAGTTGGCGATGTTTTTTTATCGTGTGTGAATTTTTATAAATTTTTTTTATTTTTTTGTTTTTTTATAATGTAACGTATTTCTTAAAAAAAAACACCCTATATGTATTAATCTAGATGGCTATGAATTGGAAGCTGTAATTTGCGTGATCTCTTCTTTTACTTGTTCAAACATAACTGCCGAAGGGTCGTTAGCCTACGTCTTAACCACAACATTCTAAATAATAATAATAATAATAATAAAAACAAAAAATTTTCGAAAAACAAAAAACTCTCTCTCTAGATCCATTCAACTTCTATTTGGTATCATTAACTCTAAATATCTCTACATTTCCTGTCCTTAATCCTTTTATTATTATTATAAAATACTTTCATAATATACAGAGTGTTTTTCCGAAAATATTGTGGAAAAATTAATAAATCATCCTGTATATTTTCGTATTTATCTGTGATTTGGCCTTTTAAATCTAGAAACCGGTGACATGTATATGTGTTTTGAGAGAGAGAGGGGGCGGTTTACCGGAAGTGACAGCCACCCCCATGATGTCATGACAAATGAAGCGGCGCCACCGTCTTTTATTCAGAGACAGTTGCTTTTTTTTTTGTTCATCTTTTGTTTCGTCTATCTATCCCTCTATCTAAACACTATTAGATTTTTTTCCCAACTACTAATGACATCTATCGGGTAATTATTGAAACTCTGCCAAAATTTACAGTGATTTTTATTTTATTAATTTATTACACACAACAAAAAATCTAGTCATTAATCATTCAATTTTTTTTTTATTATTATTATTTTTATTTATTATATTTTATCAAATAAAAAAAATGAGGTGGGGCCTACTTTGATTATATTTATAAATTACTCTATAATTATTCGATTGTTTTTTTATTGTTGTTATTTTATTAATAAAAGTGGAATTTTGGTTGGAATCTAGTGTGCTGTGACTATTCTACTATTACTATTACTATTAGTTAATAAACAAAACAATGTCGGATTTCCGATAGCGGCCTACTGTGTGATGCTTGGCCGGTTTCTTTGGCGGCTTTATTGTAAAACTCACGATCTTTGAAAACATCCCATTCAACAACACTAAACAACAACAACAACAACAACAGTAGCTGCTACTGCTACTGGCATATTA
>JAZBGZ010000759.1:12499-30484 GCA_037414795.1 Stenodera caucasica | reverse complement strand
GTTGTGGTCCGATTGGAAGCTGATTACGATTGATTCCGCGCATTATTACCGATTGAACTGTGTTATTCGATCAATATTGAAATATCGGATTCATATGGAAATTAGCAATTTTAATCTATACTATGAATTTTCTAGTACTGTGCTTAATTTGATTAGTACACACAAACATGGTGTATACATGGCATGATTACATAGATTTTTATGTAAATACATAGAAATATAGATTCGGCTATATATCAGCTATTAACCAACCGAAATTGGTATAATCGATATATTCGCATTGCTGATCAGCAGATATATTGTGGTTTCGACAATTTGATAACCGAATCCATTGATATATTTCAAATAATATACATAAATATTATTGATAATTATTGATAACAAAAACAAAAACAAAGTTGTTATTAAAAAAAATTAATCGAGTATCTAATAAAATGAGTCACTGACACCACAAATGGATTAATTTAATCAAGAATCGATCAATATCATCTCAGATACCGATCAGTACTTAAGTAATAAGACAATGTCTATCTCTAATTCATGAATTAGTCAAACGAATTGCCAATCAGATTAGAAAATTGAATGAAAACACAAGTCATGAAATTACAAGTGAGTTTCGAAACATTCAAATTGAGCCCTTCGTATCATCTCCAACACGTTGCAATGCCACGTCGACAACTCACAGTTGTAGTAGTAGTTTTGCAGTTCTTTGGAGTGGGGGAGCTGAGAGCAAGTTTCTGTTGTTCTCTAGCAACTTCACCTTTTTAACTCAACTTAAGTAATATTGCATCTGTTATCATAAAATGATACTTTCATTTGTTGATTTTGCCAACATCAACTCCATTGGGGAATATTTTGGAGTTGTGTGATAAAAATGAAAATTTTACGATACAAATACGATTTTAGAAAATATCCACTTGTACTATTCAACAATTTGTTCAAATCAAACTTGCCAACTATAAATAATTCGAATTTATGTATCTGGGTAAATTTGCACCCTCTTGTCTACAAATGTACAAGTACCGATATGTGGAGTGGATGTTTATTGTGAATAAGGGTGGAAACGTATCATTATCTTTGCCGAATAGTCACGCTCTAGAGGGTGCTTGTAATACACGTTTTGTACATACATTTCGTATGGATTTTATGGAATTAGCGATATGACGAGAGGGTGCATTAAGAAAATTAGATGATCCATAATTGCTCTCAGAAACTTGATGAGTGATAGTCGCGATTTAACACTAGTAAAGCGACAAACGAGACTGATCTCTTAATCTTGAGAGAGCGTAATTGATATGATTTTCTAGAATTCCATCTGCAATCCCATCTCTAGTACAGCATAATCACTATAAGAGGCGTGATGGGTAATAGTGTTAACTCTATGAACTTCTCATTTCGAACGTCCTCTATTTTAATTTGTCTCCCCGCTTATCGATTTATTTCTCGCTCGAAGTCAGAAATAAAAACGCAGGAGATCTTTAATCCGGCTTCTGACATAAAACTGGACATTAAAATCCCGATTGGTTGTATAATTCTCCGTCATAACGACTACTTAACATCAACATATAAACATGATAATAAATTTTTTTTTTTGTTGAAAAATGTCTAAACTTTATTGAGGCATTAATCAAATGAACTGGGTGGCCTTTGGTCCGTCCAGCCAACCAGTAATATTCTCTAAAGCGATTGTCATCTGCAACGAAGCGAATAATAAATGAAGTTGATCGTTGTTAGTGAAGAGAGAGGTCTCAATGCCGGTCGTCTCTAGAAAAATTTTCTTGTGATCTAAATAACAAAGAGATAGTCATTAGGGACTGTGGTGCTACCAAATGGCTCTTTTATGTTTATCCATTTTGATTTCGACTATTGTGGAGGAACGGCGGCCGTTTATATCGGCAAGTTAAAAATTATATTCCTTTTGTTTGAAATTGAATTTCGGATGAGGCCATTGTTGGATTTTATACCCACCTGTCTCCGTATTGTTGTGTTCAAGGATTAAGACTTTATAGTAGATGAGTTTACTTTCAATTTTTTCCACATCTATTGTTGTTGTATTATTTTTTTTCTCTCAGATATAAATAGAAGGGAATTTATCATTTTTCTAAAGAATAATAACACGAATGTCAACTATCGTTGAACAGTTGTTTGGAAATTATTCGATATAAATTACAAAATATTTATTTGGACTTTTGTATAGTTGGAGATAAACAAGAATTATGCGGCCCACTACAAAAGATATTTTCGACAAAAGGAATCCAATTTGAAAATAAATATTGTCGCATTCAAGCCGGCCATGGACTAATCCGGTGCCCGTTCCCATCAAAATCAGCATTTCGAGCTAACATCGTGATTAGTTCGTGATCAAAATAAAAACGATATGAGTTTTTTCGATTAATTTCTTCCTAAAAATATTGACACGAAAATTGATGAGTTTTTACCACTAATATAGTAAGTCCGTCCAATTCATATGGTCGTTTGGGGGCGGCTAATGCGGGGGTGTTAAAAACAGAAAAAACTCTAATACATCCAGCCAGTCGTTTATTATTGATATAAATGGAATGTCATTATTTATATGGATCGTAGTGGATCACGTTTCTACGAACGCATTTATCAATAATTCAACAAAATTATTAATGAATTATCGATACTTTGAGTACATCGAACACATGATGAGTGTGGTTTTTGTTCATAATTCGCTCCAGAACTAGTCGCGATCCTCGAATAGAGGATCGAGATGACTCCGAGGTCGAGTCAAGTTCTCATCCCCTCCACTAATAGTGACTGATTCGCTCCAGAGCTAGTCGCGACCCTTGAATAGAGGATCGAGATGACTCCGAGGTCGAGTCAAGTTCTCATCCCCTCCACTAATAGTGACTGATTCGCTCCAGAGCTAGTCGCGACCCTTGAATAAGAGGATCGAGATGAGTTCGAGGCTCGTGCTCGAGTCAAGTTCTCATCCCCTACACTAATAGTGATTGGCGATTCGCTTCAGAACTAGTCGCGACCTTTGAATAGAGGATCGAGATGACTCCGAGGCTCGAGTCAAGTTCTCATCCCCTCCACTAATAGTGACTGATTCGCTAAAGAGCTAGTCGCGACCCTTGAATAGAGGATCGAGATGACTCCGAGGCTCGAGTCAAGCTCTCATCCCCTCCACTAATAGCGATTGGTGATTCGCTCCAGAACTAGTCTGCTCTCTGATTAGAGGATCGAGCCTCAACTGAAAGGAAGCGATTCAAAAAGGAGAATATTATAGTTGTAATTCACGAAGCAAAATAGCGAAATTGCTCTATTGTCTTGACGGCCTATAAATCACCCCCTATCTCGCTATTCCTAGTTCGGAATCACTTGACGCAATTAAAACGAAATCTGGCATCGTAGTAACGGCGAAAAATGATACCGCTCGAGGAATCGTGAAATAGTTACAGAAACAATCGTATCAATCGCTTTATGGGGAACAATGGCTGTAAACATGTGCGAATTATCCCGCAGGATTAATATCCTGGAATAGAACTGTTCAAGATAATTTCGTCTAGTTTGTTGGTATCGCGACTTTAATTATAATAATTGTGGCTTGATTCTTTATTAGTCAACGGGAAAATTACGACTTTTCCCATAATTAATCACGCCTTATCTGGTCGATGGACAATGATATCTTTAGTTGGTCCGCTAATAGTTAACAAAGGCAATAATAGTGCGGAAAGCTGTTTAGCAATCATAATCAATGGGGTTCATGGCGTCATTTACATAATAATGGAATAAATTTCCACATTTTACATATTTTCTCTTTTATATTTCAACAATATAATGAATAAAAATCCTAATCGGCCATGTTATCTGTTATTAATTTATTAATTGAAAGGCCGTTTTTGTTTGATGAACATCAACAGGAAATCGAGAATTTAGGGGTGTATTTCGACTTTATTGACTGTTTCGTTATTGGATAATGGTGGTTGAGCTACCATATTTATCTGTATAGATTCATGTGTGTGTGTGTGTGTACACAACTCATTCGGATAATGTTCGAAACTCCAATATGCAAATTTATTTGAAGGAATGAATCAATCAATCACCGAGTCGGAGTGTCTGCGAGTCAGGGGGCTCTGCTGCGAATGATAGATGGTGTTTTATGTGCATGTTGCCTAACCATTGGGGAATAACGACAATTTCTCTGTCTTTTCCGTTATTTTGTTGTAGTTGTAGTTGTTGTTGTTGTTCCGTCTTGTGTAACAACATGACAACATGAGTGTGGGATGACAGCGCAATGTTGAGTAAGGCTAACTTTTCTAATGTTAAACATACAGACATTTTCAATAAAGCAAACGTTGAAACTTCCCGAAGGATGCTCGAATAACGTACGTGTGCAATATGACAACTGTATAAAGTGCAGTTTGAGAATACTAAAGTTGGAACGTTACCGTGAAAATATCGGTCCGAAATCAACAATCAGATTAGCGGGAAACCAGTTACAGTTGAGCCACACTTCAATATTGCCCGATCTGTACCATTTACAAAGAAATAAGAACGTAAAGGCAAGTTTTCTCGTAAAAATGGTCGTTTGTGGAAGTTTGACGATTATAACGTTCAAATTACAGTACATTACATTCGAGGGCTAGCTTTATTAAAGACTTTATTCACTGATTTTATTGGTTGAGTGGGGTCGTGACTTGTCGAATCGCGCTATACAGAAAAACTGCGACTTTAGCTAGCCGGTTGCTAGGCAACAATAGAAATCTAAGTGGCGATTCGGATACAGCCTGTATAAATTCAACAATGCAATTTCGCCATGTAAATAACGATCACTTGAGCTCGAAATTATTGCCGAAGGTCGTTGATGCAATTGGAAAATTCGTAATGGAGAAATTAATCGATCACGAATCGTTCAAATTAATCGAAACGTTCTCTAAATAATTCACTATATATATAAATTTTAATGACTGCAGTTAGCGGAATCACGGAATGATTATTAATGATTTTCCGAAACAAAAATTGAGAACAAAACAGTCACGATTTCCAGCATTTTATCACATAAACGTCTTCAATTATGATTTTTTCTTCGTTCAAAGAGGTATTTTTTTATTAAAAAGACAGCAAGCTGGTTTAAGAAATTTATTTCAGTGGAAAAAGCTTTGGAATAATTTCCTGTTCTTTCATAAATGTAAATGAATTTAAATCCATTCTATATTTAATATTAAAGGGTAGGTAGGATGTTTGTCGAGAATGAGAACAGTTAAATTTCGTTATTGTCGAGGAAAAAGTATTTTGTCGCTCTATTCAACTATTGTGAGCTGTTTTGATCGAATCACTTTTTGATTATGAATCATACAAGTAGCCATCAAATATGAGTGCTACGGATTAGTTTCACTGTAAGAACCGAAGACTAATAATTGAGGAGAAGGTCGCGGTGTCGGCAAAGCGTGCGATGTACTTCTCGACTGATCATACTTCAATCGGTTTCAGTTTCATGAAAATTTTGATTAAGATCCACGCGTCATTTTCCTCGACAATTTCGTGATGAATCGGAGCAACAGTTATTTGTCGATACAATTTCCTTTTGTCGTCTTGGTAGCGAGTTTTTCCTCGATTATTTTGTCGTTTTTCGCCATCGCCTCAGCTCGCTATTTTCCTTTTGTGCGGTAGATTTCACCTCAAATATAAAAAAGCCCCTTTGTTTGTTGTCCATACACACATACATAACATGGGCCTTTGTAAGGGTTTATTCTCTTTGTTTTTGCCATTCCTGTATTGAATTAGGTACGTTTTTTAACTGCTGGAAATTCTATTATTTGTCAAAGAATTCTTTCACTTTGATTCCAGTTGCTTTGTAAAAACAAACCGAAAAATCTAACAAGAATATGGAAGATTCAATTTTTTCGTCTAAATTTCGTGATAATTATGTTTGTCCATATTCCAAAGTCCCCCCCATCGTTAAATTCGATTTTAGCCCATTAATATGCTAATTGTCCAACAACAAATATGAATTGTGGTATTTTCTATTATTTAAATCATCGACTTGTCGGGAATTTTATTTAAATCATTTTTCGAAATGTCACAGTTTTAATTTATGGAGGTATTCGTTCGTTGTTGTTTTTTTTTTGGCATTCTCCTTGGATATTTATTAGTTAATTGGCATATTCATCATGGAGCATCGTCAGAGGCCAAATCTAATTATCATCGAGAAGAGAGGATGCTTTGTTGAAGCGTTAAACGCCCAATAATTGAACGTGTGGGAGCCATTCGGGCATATGTTTAAATTATATAAATGCACCATAAATCATCTGTCATATCGAATATTGGAAGTTTACGATTCAGCCTCTATAATGATCACAATTCCATTGTAATGACATTCGAAAAAGTGGGATTGCGCTCGCAGACGCTCATCTTAAGTCTATGGTTATTGACAGCTATATTATTATTATTTTTTTTGTTGGCATTACCTGCGGCCCCCGCGAAATATGGGTGCAGCTCATCTCGAGATATCGAAAAATTCACGTCTCTATTCTAATGAAACTCGGATAGCTTCATCAACTGTAGGAGCTCAATTTTTGCGCTAAACTCCAGAAATAGGACTCGAAGGCATTATTCAGAAGTTCAAGCAACTATTGTCTTTGATTGAACTTGAAAACTCCATGATCGCAAAAAATTCCAAAGTTTCTCAACTCTAGTTATTCTCGATTGGATGTTATTCGAACTGTAATTTATTTGTCTGAAAACAGTTGATTTCGGGCTGAATTTGAGAGATTTTCCGCACTTTTATACTTCAAAATATAGAGTTTCTCGTAAAAATGCTCGAAAAATAGATGACATAAAGCTGGTGTTGTTTCTCACAGTGAAGATCGGGTCAATATAGGTGCCACGTCATCAAAAAAACAACTTTAACGGCTTCCGTTGTATAGAACGATGCACTTTATTACCTGGAATTTCAAGGAAAATATCGCCCTTTATTTTATTTATATCGTTGTCTATAAATCAAAGGATGCAGTTTCCGGGATTTTAACGTTAACGAAAAAAAAGCAACTAAACCCCACTTTCACTGGGACGTCCTATCGATTCTCTTGATGATTAAACATTTTTTTGATATTTCCCACTGATCACCGGTTGGGTTTTGGGATGATTCATAGACTCCTTGATGTTGAAAAATTTTTTTGTTTTAATTATTACAGAAAAAAATCATCCCTAAAAGCCGACTTTGCTTTTATCTATTAAACGGAATTTGATACTTAAAAACTCTAGAGAATTCAAATCGGTTCTTCAATTCCATTTTTGATGACAATAAAAGCTTTCTGACAGCTTGACGATAAGCTTTGTTGAAAAACATTTTTTTTTGAATATTAGTTTTTATCATTCGGGCCACTCTCGAAACGGATTATAATAAGTTTTTTCGGGTTCTCTTTTCCGAATGGGTGATTCGCGTCAATTAAAAGTTTGATTATTTGCGTTTATTCACATCGTAAATCGATAATTGGGACGAATTTAACGATACGAAAACGTCGCATATTTCACTGTTGTGTACGTTTATTTATCGAGATGATGTTCTTTTGATGTGGAAACATCATGTGGTGCAATTATGAAAAGTCTACTTTAGTTGAGAGACAGCAGCAGGGGATCGTTTGTTATTGTAGTTGTTATTTGTTTAACAAAGTTGTTTAATTTAAATATGAATCCTCATAATAAATATTATCGATATTATTGTACAATATTCCAATTGTTATTATTTGAAACAGTTCGAAATTATTTCGAATAATAAATTATTGAATACCGGGAAATTTATGGAGTTAAATGTATGTTCATTTATTATTGAAATTAATTCCATATATTTATATAATGAGGGAAATCGGCAATACAGGTATCGTTTTATGCAAATTTATCAATTCCCTCGATCTCACTTCGTGTCATTTTATTTGAGTTTTGATTAATCCATACAACAGACCCAAGTGACGGAGACTTATTTGGGAAATTTAACGTTCTACCAAACAATCTGAATATCGAAGATTTCAAGCAGCACAGAATTCTGGTCCAGGCGAGAATTTCAATACGAAATCTAAAATTATTCAAATCAGTGACTCTCAAAATTTTGCTCGAAGCAATTGACAATTTCTCCAAATCAAAAGAGAGTTGAAGCCAATCTGAGCTTCAGTCTATGAAAAATGACCTATTCGCCCTCAAATTGACCCTCAACCCTTCAACCATCCGGTTTGAGGTCAGCCGGTTATCGGTAGTTCAAGAATCAATTATTTGACTGAAAAATTCAATTTCGATACTCAAATCTTGACTATTTTGTGAACAGTCTCAGTTTCGGGGAAAAAACTGACGGAAGTTGCGGAATTCTAGTTGACAAAATCTCAGAATTTTCCCAATTTCTCACGAGAATATGACAATTTTGGACCGGAAGTCTCCAAAAAATTATCCGCGCATTGTTGAAGTAATTAAATTAATACTTAAACATGTATGCGGAAGACTTTTTTGCTAGCCATCATTTTACTTTGTTTATTGTCATTGCTAAGGAACATTTGTATCCATCTCATATAAAGTTAATTGTAATATTAGAAATGATGGCTAGCGAAAAAGTATCGTGTTCCCCAGCAACGGAAGTAAATGATGTTTCATGTTTGAATTCCGTCAAGGTCATTCCAATTCACTAGTTTCGCTACAGAAGTTTCACTTTAAAAATTGAGTTTTGTCTAAAATCCAACGAAATCCAAAAAAATTTTGGAAAATTCGGTAAAATCTTGGGCAATCTTCTCACAAAGGCCATAACTCAGCGAAAATATCTCTAGATTAAATCTGTTAGAAAAATTCAATTAAAATAACTGAAATATTTCAAGTTGAGAATCCTTAAATGGGAAATATCTAGAATTTTACCTGAAAATATGACAGAATCTAATGAGAATAGATTGAATAGCTTTCACGAGATTAGAAATTTTGAAGGAAATATCATAAATCTTGTGGAAAGAATTGAACATTGTAATGAGAACGGAATAATGTGAGTGGAAACAAGGCAGATTGACGGGAACTGAATAATGAGACTGTGGTCCAAAATCTAAAACTAGAAAATGAAAAAAAAATAGAACCCAGCTAAGAAAATATTCCAAAAATTGTGACAAAAAATCTTAATTAGAGAAATTAAATCTTAGAGAAAAATCTAAATGTGTTACAATAGAATATTTTTCCAGAAAAGTCAAAATTGTGCAATTTCCGTAAAAAACTTGACGCTTGCGGCGCCAATTACCGCGAAGCCGGCCCTGACCCGCCCTATCATCATCAATTACAAATAACGAAAACTGGCGGCAGTTCGACTCGAAAATCGAGTTGCTTCGGAAAATTCCTCGAAAGAATTCTACAATTTCGATTGCATGCTGACCATATTCGTATTGAATACATTCGGTAATAAATCCCGACTTAATACCAAGCTCGTTTATTCAATTTGTCATTTTCGTTCACATATCCGTCGAAAACGATATTAGGAAAGTTGCGTTAACCGATGATATTAATCATTGGTGGTTAAAAAAAAAAAACACGAACAAATAAATATATTTAGTAATAATAAACGAGCGACGAATAAGGAGCCGTACCATCAGTGACTTCGACTAGAAGAATTATACGAAAATTCGAAAGACATAAAGTTCAGTTCAAATAAATCATATATTAGAATAATAATGAATTTGGTTGGAGTAGAAGAATTTCGAGAGTGATCGATCCTGTTATTATTAATTATATCAAGAAATTGTTACAACCGACATCCCGGTGGGGCCGAACAGCTGGACGTCTTCACTATGGGCAATGTCAATGTCAATAATCAACGTTACATGATGGAAACGATATGGATTTTCGAACACAACCCGATCTTGTTGTATTGATTGAAAGACAACGTTTATTTACCTATTCGAATAGATGCATCGGTTAATATGTGAACATGGATTTATCGTTTTTCGTTCGTGTAACTCGTGAGAGGGCAAAAAAAAAACGGTAGAAAAACGACAAGTCCTGCAACTATTCTCCTGCAGGATGCCACCGATACGATCTTCAAATCCTGCGAAACTGGAGCACACTATTATGAATTTTAATTTGGAAGTTTGAATAACGACCAAGTCGTTATGAGCTACGTTCGGGTAATAAAGTTTTTATCTAAGAAGGAAATTCGTTGCTATTTCCTTCTAGCTTTTTATAGTATATCATATTTTCAATTGTTTTAAATTAATTTCGTTCATTTTTATTCGATTATTAATTAATCCCCGAAATTTTACGGTACTTAAAATATTATTATTGATAATAAATCAATAGAAATCCCTTAAAATTCCATTTTAAATGAAATTTATCGTTTACTATGACTATTAAAATAGAATTCGGTTTATTACTTTCTAGACGCCGTTCGAGTTGAGAGGTTCAAGGGCGGGGCTTGTCGGGCCGCCTACTCGTTCAATCGATAAGTTATCGAGAATGACTCGATACTTTTCTCTCTCCAATATGGATTTATCCTCATTTCTCTTCTAAGGTAACAAAATATTCCGAATGTCTCTACTGGGATAATTTCTAGGTTGCAACATCTCGTACATTTTTCATTAGGTTTCTATTGCAATTGTTCCCATTTCAACAATCTACAACTTCACACTTGTATATTTCACGTAAACAAAGAAAACAAAACTTTATATTGTAAATAGAGATTAGATGGTAATGATGACGTGTCAATTATGAGCTAAACTCAGTTTATTGTGCGCCCTTTGAACTTTGAAGTTGTCTGTCTATAAACAGAAGAAACTTTCTACCGGAAAGTTGATCATTTGAATTCCTATAAAACTTTCCAATTCAGTCATATTTCAGCTAGTCGATTATCAATTTTCTAACGGTTTTTCACCGCGAAATTTCAATTATGTTGAAGATTTGTAGTTTAATAGAAGAACATTTCGCCGTTATTGGAGACGAGCTTCTGGGAACGGAGCGAGCTCGGCTAACTGTTCCATAATTAACGGTATCGATGGACGAAGAAACTCCAACTAATTATATGAATCCGCTCAATGGTGATTTTTTATGGTGCGTCTTTGAAAGAAGGATATCGCTGATTCAAGAGTCTATCAAATCAGCAAGTACTCTAGTCGCTCTATTATTGGATATTTCGATTGAAACAACTGCAAAAAGAGCAGAAATAAACCGAAAACTAATCAACGATGTACAAGACAAGTTAACTGTCGATAACATGCAGCGAATTAATATGCACGATCATAAAATTGAAATCATGACATGGTACATGAGTGTCCGGTTTTGGGCCTGTTGAGTCTTCAAAAAAAAAAATTCCAAAGTGATGAGTAACGGCCGTTGTACCCACAAACATTACACATATATCCATCCATTATTTATAAGTACATAAAAAAATAATTATTATGATCGGGTTTTATACATTTGTTTTTTTCCATAGTCGTATCTATTTCGATCGTAAATAAACGAGGGCGTAGCTGGATCCATTTCGAATATTTGATCAAAGGAACTCATTTGCTATTAGAGATGGTATTTTCGGTAATGAAAGTAGAAAATACAATGTTACAGTTAATAGAGTTGTGTGTATTTATGTATTTTATATGTTTATGTCTGTATGTTATCTTTGCGAAGTTGATGTGGGTTATCCTTAATGTATTTACCAACGACAAATATATAAACACACACACACACACACACACATATATAAACATATTTATATACATACGTACAAACAAAATAGAAATACATAGCCAAATACAGAAGCTCCTAGATCTCATTGCCCATTATTAACAAAATAAACTGGCTGTTTTAGTCTTCAGAAGATTAAAGTATTAATTTATATTGGTCGATCATGATGGCATTTTGACCACTTTAGAAAGACATAGGGTTGGATAATGGCGGCCGCAATGGCGGCCAACATCCCTAAAATCGTTATAATCCTCGATTGTTCTAATCGCAACGAACATATTTAGATGAGTCGACTTACGGCGAGGTCAGCTCAGATGGAGAGTTTTCTCTCCTAATCGTCTTCGATTATATTCCAGTTGTATTGTTGAATCACGAAACAAGAGCGTCAAACAATAAATTGACGCTATCTCTGGTAGATTTTTCGGAGTGAGTCTCTGAAATTTTGCAGGAGTTGGAAATATTTGCCGAATTGCGCGATTAATTCCAATTTGACTAAGAAATTTCCTACATATTTAACTGTTCAACTATAGGAGATGGAACTCTCCACGTGTAACCGCACCCTAATGCTATTAGATCCTTACATTTTCTCTGTCCTTTAAAAGGGATAATGCAGGTTTGATACTTTATTCCCTGTTGATTTCTCAAACTTTCACGAATACATTACCATCGAATTTGGCCGAAATTTTCTTCACTTCAATTATGGCCAGCCAGTATTTCTAAATTAATTGAAAACTGACAGACTTGGATATATTTAAATCATTTTAGGACTTAAACAGGAACATGTCTTTGTTTTTTATCTGTTTAGATGTTCGGCTAGGACGTTTATTGTCGTTGTAAATTGTCTTTAAAAATAAATTAAAAATTTTCAAGTATTTTAACGTCATGTTAAAGTTAAAATAGGACATAATTTGTCGGACGATGACTTTTAATCGTTTTAAATCCGATAATAATAATAATAATCTTCGTTTTACTAGAGATGGAGGGAAATTGTTAAAATGAACATATTTACGTTGGTCAACAAATCAAAATCTACATAGAAGACAAGACGGGGTGTCAAACTGTTCAAACTATAAGGCCGCCTGTGGTCTCCACCTTTCTATAGCCATGTCCACCTTCAACTTGCCTTCTGTCCCATCTACATGGGCCCAAATCCAGGTAGCCCCGTCGAGAGATTAATTACAACTGAGGTTTAATTGTGTGCAGCGCGTTCGCTAATGGATTGCCGACTTGTTTTATGAAGCCGCTCGTACTGTCTTGCGTCCCCAAATCGTCATCATCATCATCATCATCATCATCATCACCTACGCCTGGTATAATACAGAAAATGCCTCTATTCTATTATTTATGGGCCGAAAATGATAAAGTACGACATTTTGGAATGAATGGAAAACAAAACGAATGTAGGTATATTCTCGTTTTTTTTTTGTTTTATAAATCATTAGGCCCGCTAACAGCGAGTTAATGGAACCGCCTCCAGGTTAGATTTAATCATCTCTAAATGATCCAGGAATAGTCGATAAAACAACGCGATCAATAAGGCAAAATTTGGGCCAAAATTAAAAGATTGAATCAAAAACGGGGAAAGTTGTCGGATTTGATCGTCGAATAAAAAGCAATTCCCTTAATGGCGCGCGACAAATGTTAACAGTGTTAATAATGAAAGTCTATCCCTAAGGGCCGAACCATCTCTGGCTACAGCCATTAACATACCGGCCCTTATAATTACACACCATTAACATTTACCGTATAGTTTGATATTGTCACCTGGATTTTATGTAACGTTACTTTACCGTTTTAATAATAAGCGCCCTTATTTCAGTCGACGACACGTACACCTAGGCAATATAGAAATTAATTAATTTGCCCGGAAATTTCTAGTTGAATTCTAATTCGATTGAATCTATTCGTTATAAAATAAAACGTTTATTATGGACGATAGTAGTAGAGATGGGATTTATGTAGAGGACTGTGCGTATCAATAAGAGGAAGATTAGTTGTTATTTGGCTCCAGCAGTCACTCTTTACTGTTTGGAAATCCATATTGATTAGGAGACCGGCCGTTATCAGTTTCTCTTCCACTTCTTTTTCTTTTATCGGGGATTAAATCTAGATACACTCGCATAAACTTCAAAAAAAAAAACAAAATATACTATACTTCTTTTTCTCGTGTATAATTCTCTTCCACCCTTCTCCATAGGAAATTGAATTTGTTTCCATGTTTTTATGACAGATAAAATCCCATTTGAGATAGAAACGGGAATACACAACCGTACCAATATTTATCGATACGATTGGAATAAATAACGAATTATAGCCAGATTTGTTTCAATATCTTGATTTGGAAAAAATAAAATATTATTTCTCGATTTCCCCGTATTTATTCAATTTATACAGTTGACGGTTCAATAATCGGTAAATATCCCAGTATAATGCATATTTTCCACAATATCAACTCGGTAATACTGTGTCATATCACAACGCTTCGCATTAATAATTCGTGCTTTTGTTTGATCATCAAACATGGCTTTACTCGAAAGCTTCAATTTCAATTTCAATTTTTTTTTTCTCTCCATAAAATTACCTCTATTTTTCTATCTATATTGATAATCAGACTCGAGTAATCGAGGGTCTTGCGAATAGTTTCCAAAATGGCGGATAGATGGCGCCATCACTTTTTCGTTCAGAAAGCTTTCAACTGTTTTCAGGTGGATGATCGAGTTGTGGATGGTCGTGGATGACAAAAATAATGATCGTTCAAGTTCATCTCAAATAGATCATCTTTTGAACAAAGAATCCGGAGCCTCCCAAGAATCGAGCAAAAATTTTGCAAGAGAGTCTGGACCGTTTGGGGGCCAACAATACTCGGGAAAAAGACCAAATTCGATAAAAGAAAAATCAACAAATTCGAGTTACAGTCGATTTCTTCTATTTCCAAAATTAAAAAATTCATTGCCGAAACGGAGTTTTCACTCAATGAAAATTCAACAATAGCAGGAGACGATTATTTTGCAAATTTACTAAAGTCACAATAAATGGCTCCAAAGAATCGTATCGAGATATCGACGAGTTAAAATATACAGGCTGTCCGCTCTACGACAATTGGCTCAAATATCTCGGCTGTTTATGGGACGGTCCGGGATTCAATTACAATCAAACATCAAAAAATGATCAGTTACCGTACCGGAAGTACCGTATTTGGATATTTTGAGCTTTCCTCGATTCGTGATCGAAAATTGGATCAACTCGTAATGGTAGCCGAACGGACAGCCGGTATTCTATTTTATGCCAACATTTCGGATGACCCTTGTGAATAGATCCGTTATCCATTCAATTATTCTTGAACGAATTAACTGGAAAAAAATTAGATATATTACCAAAATCTTTGTTGAATGTTTCCTCATTTCGAGCCAAACGTGGTATGGGAAATCAATTACTTAAGACAGATTAAGAAGAATTAGAGGAAAACCTATTTCATTGAGGACGTTTTAAGAAGTAGCACGGATACATTCATCTGTCTCCCATATATAGAGATATATATATACCCATAGCAATTGTTTTTTTTTGTTTTTTTCGGTTGTTTTTTGTGTTGTTATATAACTACGTCTAGAGTGCTGGAGGAGATCGTTACGAGAGAGAATCGAGGCACGCAGCACCTGATGTCCATTCCGTTGGTCGCATCAGGCGTGAGAACCCTCGATATGCGGGTGTTGGTACAATATGACCTTTGCCCACAAGCGTGCCATCTCTATCTCTGTTCAACACATTTTGCAGATTAGTTATATCGTGTTTTTGGTTTTTGTTGATTGTTGCTGGGTCTGGTGTTTTCTTGCATGGTTCCAACCGTTGGGCCGCTGCACGTTAGGTAAGATGCCCTAAAGGGCCATATTGTGTGGATGCGTGCAGGACTGCTTCTACAACACATCTGTCCCATCATTTGTTTTAATTTTATTCTAACTGATACACCGAATACGATCATACTTTTCATGGGAGCCTAGCCTAAGGTAGATTTATATTAGTCGTTATAATTTCAGCGGCGCATCTAATGATGGGAATTTGTTGTTTTATTTTTTTTTCAGTTGAAAATTAAAACTAATCTAAAAATCATTGACGCCTCTAGCTCAATTGTCTTACAATTAGTTTCGGTTGTATCTTGAAATGAGGAATTGTAATTCAATCCGGATTTCGGTAGATCAATTGAGCCGGCCATGTCCTATTAAGCGTTGATAAATCAGCCGATGCAGGTCCAATTATACGTCGCCGTTATAAATTGTTATCCCGTCAAAATCAACTTCTGCATATATGGCCGGCGTCCATAATTTACGAGAAAACCGTAACTATTCAGTGGTCGAGCTTGATTCAAACTGCGTATAGGCAATTTTGCTGGTGAAATATCACCGGCTGGATGTAACCCGGATCTTATTGAGGCGAAATCGAGATCTCGACTCAATAAAAATCGTAAACGATACGTTTTGCGATTCTGCATATTGCTGCGTCAGCATATCCGTCATCAATTATGTCAGTGATCCGGGAGGGCGAGTTCGTGATTATCGGCGCAATTGTCGCATTTTCCTGCAACATTTCCGATTGTCATTTAACAAGTGTAATTTGCATTTTTACAACGCAACATTAAAACAAACCGATGTTGGACATTGTGGAATCGAATTTATGAACTTTGGCGCATATGGCAGCGATTTGCGGTCATAAATACGGGGATTCTTTTCATCTGTTGTTGGACAATCAGCGATAAATCTATCCCCGATTCGCAAATTATAATTCGCTCAAAAATTAAACCTTTTCCGTATCTCTATGCGAATTTCCGCCTTTTTGCTCCATCAACTATCGATTTTTCTATTAATGTAAATAATTTACTAAGCCTTATATGAATTCTATGTGTTGCAAGATAGCGGAAAATTTGCTAGTAGAGCTTCTCAAATATTGGCTTTTCCCTACAACTTCACACAACTATTCAGTTCCAATGATGAATATAACACGTGCCGGCATTTCAGTCGAGTAATTAAAAATCTATTAAGTCGCCCTTATAGGGGGCGAAAGCCCAGAAATGATCCCTATTAAATTAAGGACTCGTAGCGGCAAATATGCATTTATCGATCGAATTTCTCGACTATTTTGAATTAATTCGAACGAAATTGCCCAGAAACTATCATTAAAAGTCGATTTGCCGACATCAACATAATTCGAATGGTCATCGATTATATTATATGGAGTTGAATTTTTTAGAAGGTCGACATCTTCGCTGTCTCAACTATTGGGATTTTCTGGAAATTCACGATTCCGGCTCCAGTTGTTTTGATAATTATTCCAAATCCTCACAACAATCAATAAATTTCTGGCAGAAATTGGACTTCAGATTCTAACAAATGAGAAATAACTTCTAGAAGATTCTAAAGCTGAGATTTCAAGTTTGAAGACCTCTAGGCTCCAATTACTTCGTAATGGAAGTTTTTGAGTAATTTAAGGAGTGTTCGTTTTTAATGGAAGTGAGACACTTTTTTCGAAATAAGTGAGCATGTCAAAAATTTTCGCGCTCTATTGAAAGCAGCAGAAAACGAAAACTGGATTTCTTTTTTGGAAAAATCTTTGAGGAACTATTAAAAGGACGATTTGGCTCTCTACAGCGACCACTCTTCTATATCATCGCGGATTTTCTGCTAACGAAGCCTGATCAATGGTCGCTTTAGAGAGGTATTTCTATACTAACGACCCAACAAAGACGCCATAACATGCGGCTCTCTATCACGCCAAAGATCCATCTAATGATGAGATTATAATGACTATCTTGACAGAATATCAACAACTAACGCGGCTTATATCAGCCATTCCGGAACATTTGCCAGATTCAACCGACAAATAAAGAAAAACAGCACACTAGATTTAATTCGGAAAACTCGCAATCGAAATATCGAAGATCACTGATGAAGGTGCGGCCTAGGGACATAAATTTAATTAAAAAAAAACTAATTAGATTGAAATTAAACAAAACTCGCCTGCTCTACAATCAATTCCTCCTAATTTATTCTAACTGTTTCAATTAATTAATTTGTAAATAGTAGCGACACGTGAGAGACCTGAATTGAAGTTAAAGATTCCTAATTAAGATCTAAGCCGGTTTTAGTGTCTGTCTCGTTCTCTTGTCACACATTCTCCAAATAAAAACAATCGGAACTAGAACGGGCCTGATCAATTAATTAAATAATAGATTAAGTTGTTGGACGGGAAAAAAAAAAAAATTGAATTATTGATCCCATTCGAAATATCGTCGATAAATCAATATTGATTGTGGAAAGTTTTGCTTCCAAATTACTAATT
>JAZBGZ010000759.1:0-12410 GCA_037414795.1 Stenodera caucasica | reverse complement strand
CGGCATGATTATTATAGAGAGGTGTATTCCGATAAGAAATCGTTCTGGAATTGTGGCCGATATCCTTCGAATTAATATTTGATAAGCGAAGTTTCCAACAATCGATTTTTATATATGATTAACTCGGACAATCTGACGATTGATAAGTAAAAAAATTATTAATTTATTTATAAGATAAGGCTAGTTTAAGGGTCATTTTATCCGACATATACCGTTTTAATAAGTATGGATTTATGGGATTTATTAATAATTGAATTAGACTATAATTCTATATTTTGTCGATATTCGAATATTTGGTATATTTATTCGAGTAGGTGGTTATATGGTTGTGTGGGTTTTCGATAAATTAACGTTTAAAAATTACTATTGTCAATTTCAAATTAATTCCAGTTTAAAAATATTGTCTATTATCATTTTTCATTCGTCCGAGATGCTTTCGGCATTTTTTTCTACCAAATTAGAATCACGAATCGAGTTTCTACAGTTATAAATAATTCGAATTTATTCACCATCGATTTTATTAATTATCCAGTTTAGGAGATGTAAATAGTTTTGATTACTTGTTGTATAGTTGAAATTGGCAATTTCCAACTATTTTGGAATTATTGATTTGCAAGTTGCTATTGTTATTATTTCACTATATCGATATACAATATTTGTCATTTGTTTTGCTAATATTGATCGATAAGTGGATGAATATTTAATTTATTTCCAACTTAGGGGCGAAATTCAGATGCGGCGCGATCCCTCACCAAGTCCCTCATTATTTCTCAGTTGAGCTCATTTTGAGTATTTCCGATAAATCAAGGATAATGAGCGACTCAATCAATAATGAGCAAGTTTCGAAAACTTCACAAAAAGCTGCAAGTCTTCCCCATTTGACAAATATCAAACTTTTACTTAGGCAACATCCGCAAAATTGCATGTTGTTTTGAATTTGAGCGAAACTTTTTTAAAGCTTCGAGCGACACGTTAAAGTTGCATAGGCAATTGGGCCATGAAACAGGGTAAATAATTAATAATTAATCCAATAATCGATATTGTAAGCTGCGATGACAAGCAATAAATTCAATCGAACTAATATTTGTTTATTGGATCGGCCAAAATTTGTTTTTTTCGGTTATGGAGTGGCTTGAAGCGGTAATGACAGAGTGGCCTTATCCGAAAATTAATTCCAATGCTTATAGCTACCAAATTACAGGTGTAAAACATCTAGATAGTCTAGCTTAAAAATGGAGGTATTTACTGGAATCGAGTTGAAATTTTGTGGGACTTCAGGTAGAATTCTTCGGAATGTGTCATCCCAAAAATTACTATACACAGAATACGATCGATATCTCGTTTTTAATAGACACGCATTAATTGCTGTATACCTTTATTATCTGATCGGGAATTTTTGTAGAAAATTTTCGAATATCGAGATTTGAATGGTGCGTTTTCGGCTCCTTGGTCAGCCGGTCCGGAATACCATATGTTGATTGTGCCCGCGGTGATAACAATGTTTTCCACTTGACTGTGTCATTATGTAATTATAGAACATTATTTTGGTCGAATCAAGACACCACATCAAAAGGTATACGAAACAATTTGAATTTATTATTTAGCATGTGTCGAAGTCGAGCATTCCTTCACTCCCGGCCAGTTCATTAAATATTACCTGAACGATCGATAAAAGCAACCAGAATAACAACAACAACAACAACAAGAAAAAATTATTGTAGCTCAATATTAAAATATGTAAAATACAAAGCTGTCGTTATACTCGAATAACCAATAATTATGCTGTAAAAATTATGACTGCTCTCTACGTACGAAACAATCATGAGAATCGCTCGAAATCTTTACAACCGGTAGTTTAATTTTATTAATAAATAATCGTACCAGGTATTAATCGTGCTGGAATCGGTTCAAATGAATTCGCCCCTCAACCGCACACATATTTTCGCGAATTGTGCGAACGTGCCCGAAATAAATATGAACGCGACATGAAAAAATTACGATATAAATGATATAAAAGTGGCGATTTTTCCCGCATTATTTCGTTTATTTATTTAAATAGCGGCACGAAACGGCCCGGTAATTGTTTAATGGTGGTGTAATTTCCGAACGATAGCCGCAAGAAAGGCCGAAAGGACACCAAGGATAATTTCCATCGACTTGTATAATATTGAGTTTGGAAATGGGGAGCTGGAAACAGGGCCCCCATTGAGGTCACTGTCTTTTATTTTATGAAACTCGTCGGTTGGTCTTCTACCTTGAGGACAGCCCGATGTCTTCTGAATCTTAATCATAACATTGCATCTCTGTTACATGAATAACGACTTCAGCTTCAGGCGAATTATTTCGGTAAATTTAGAGACCCACCGTTCAGAAATAGAGGCGATCGGCCATCGAAGAAGAGAGAAGGAGCCACAAAGTAATTTATTGTTGGCAAAAAATAAAACGAAATATTGCTACTTTACCAGAAATCGAAAATTTAGCCTAATTGGATGAAACAACAGCCTTATAGAATAATGATCCATGACAAGACCGTTTTATTTCGGTTGGAATCCGGGCTTTTGTCATGTCGATTGTTTCCCAAAAAAAAAAGATCAAAGATTCTCTATTCGACGAATTTTATTATTTGAACCGATTCAACAACAACTCACGTTTATTTGTTTCCGTTTCGCAGACTTTGATTAGAAATTTAGATCACAAACAATAGAATCGAGTAATAGTATCGAATTTAACATTCTTATTGTATGAAGAACGAAATTGCTCATTTAATTAATTCAGTTAAATTTAATGTTGACCAATTATAAAACAAACAACAAAAGTTTTGCATAATACAAGACGAAAAATTGCCTATAATGAAGCGTAAAAATTTGATCGAGCACCGACTATAATTTCAGTCAATGTCATGGTGAAAACATTTTTATGCAAATTGACTTTTGAAGTTAAAATCGACGATTGGGTCGACGACACAATTTCGACGGGCTAATTGATCGGATACAGGGCCGGCCTCAGCACGTTTGGTGTCCGCAAATAATCGAGACTAAACAATTTCCATATTCTCCAATAGCTGTGATTCTGTCCTTTAAACAAAAATTTCCCGAATTTTCAGCATAATTTTAGTGTAGTTTTTCGCGACTTTCCCGGGATAATTTATCGATCGAAAATTTCAATCCCTTGATAGAAGAAGCAATACCAACAAATTTAGCCCGTGGAAAATCAAAAATTTCGGGCTGATGATTTGGTTCGTTAATAGGGCATTCTTTCGCTATATTTAGGAAAATGCAAATTCTGTTTGTTTTGGTGGTGTTTTTTTTTTGTTTTGTTTTTTGAAGTATACGAGCCTATTGTGTGTCGATCGTTCGAAAAGGACGTACAAATGTGGCCATTTCGACATTATTATTTAAAATAGATTGTCGGTAAATATTTCAACATTATCCTGCTTTATAGGCAATGTGCTCGATCAGGAATGTTAAATAGCATTGAGTATTTAAATATACCGATACAAAAACACACATACATACATCCATTTTATTATACAATTGATGTTTAAACGGAATAAATACGCGACAATCTTATCTTTAGGACAGTGAATAGGGGACGGTATCTTTTCAGCCTTTTCTATCTACCTGTATATGTATATAAATGTATATAGGCATGATTATATGTGTGTGTGTGTGTTGGTTTTTATAATGCCTTACATGCAACCAGAGTTGGTACGTTGCAAGGTGTATCATATTTTATCGTGCTACTGTGGAAAAAGTGGCTCGTAAATATAAAAGGCGGCACCCGATTATATTCTCCAATAGTTATTTTTTCAATTTATTTTTCCAAATTTTTATCTTCAAAGGTAACCTTCCACACGAAAATATTGTCTAGTTGAATCGTAAAATTTATTCATTCTAACAATTTTACATTTACCAAGAACAACTTTTATATGAATTTCAAATAATCGAGTAATTCAACTAGAATTCCAAATATTTTATAAAGTTTAATAGCTCTTTTGATGAAGTTTAATCTAATTAGAACTCTTCCAATTAATGAAGCAATAATATAAATTTTTGAAATAGGTGGAAACTGAAGACTCATTTTCAAGAAAAAACAACCACTATTATTAATTGATTTAAGTTTGTTTATTTGCTGAACAAGAAACAAAAACAAATACAAAGTGTAATTCAACAGTTAGATGAAAATAAACTTCGGTTGGAATTACTTTACTTGTGTTTTAAAGAAGATTTTTACTTTGGCTCATGTTGGAGAATAGTAAGTTTCTCGAATAATTCAACAACTTTGAAATTGGCCCTCCATAATCCATAAAAGTACGCAATAAATTTAAATCAAACCCTGTATGGATTTCGAATTTTTACAAATATCTTCCATTGACTTCACGAACGACTCGAATCATGAAATTCGCGACACCGTACAAATGAGGGGGGGGGCCAATAATTTCTCGCCTTAAAACAATTGAAATCTATTTTAATTCATATTTAAATAAATTAATGATAATAATGATACCTGAATTGAAATTTCTATAACTCACAATAATGTGAATTTTTTATTTCAAGTATTTCAGTTTAATTATAGAAGGAATCTGTAATTTTTTACCACTCCATTAATAATTGAGGGGGGTGGGCGGAAGTTGGTAGCCCTGATTACCGGAAGTCTTGACCTTTTCATAGTGACGCGTCATTAGTTTATTGTTTTTTTCAGTGTTAATTATCATTTTAAATTCGGTAATTTGTGATATTCATTGAATAACCCTGAATTAAAGACCTTTGTTAAAGTGTTATCATACGATTGATGATAGAAATAATCAAGAAATTGAATTTTCTTCGAAAATAATCAGTGATTAAAAGAAGTAAGTAAGCCGGCCATTGCTCAAAAATTAAGGTACTTTTACGATTCATTTCGTGAATTAATCAATGATTTAGAGCTGGAAATCGAATTTTCTTCTAAATTCGTCTTATCAGTTGATTATTTTTCTGTATTTTTTAGCCATTTACGAGATCTTTAAAAACTTAACCTCACTTATGGACAGACTGAATTAATTCAGCTTATCTCCGAATGCTGTCGAAAACCGCACTGGGTAAAAAACAATCATCCCTATCAGATTTTGAACGTTTATCCGGCGAGATTTATCCTGGTGGGACTCGAGCGATTTTCCGAATACCGATTTCTTCATTATTATATCGATCAATACGGATAAAAATCCGGCCTCGGATTATGAAATAGTCTTGGTAAATTTACAAGATATTAGAAGTTTTCTGGTAGTTCGCTAGTAGTTTTGTATGAATTTTTAATCATTTTTTAGTCGTGAAACTCCAAGTGATGATAGTTTATTTTCTGAAGCTTATCCAAAAACTCTAATCAAAATTTAATGTAAATGTTTGAGTTTTTGATCGAACGGTTGAAAATTCCTGATTTTGTTCAATAGCAAATGCATAAACCAATTAAGAAAAACATATATCATTAAAAAGTTAACGTGATATAAGCACCTGTCGAGTTTGTTCATGTCGACACTCAATTTTTCAAATGATTTGTGTAGAACGTTAAAGATTAGAAGATTTATTCAAATTACTATTTTATCTGACTTTTGTGCTTGTTAATTAACTAAGAAAATTGATATTTTTCAACTAAATAGTTGTAACTGAAACTCCCTTTTTTCTAGTCTTCTAAATCTGTTAGATGTATAATCTTGGTATATAATATGTATAGACTATTCAGCCAGATGTTTCCCGTTGGAATTCTTGATAAATAGATTGTATTTTAAAAGTCAAAACGTTAAGAGGCTGTACGTATTAAAACAGAAAAACTCAAGCAGGAAGGCTTCATTTTTTCATTAGATAAAACATGATATTTGTGTTTGTTTTTGTATAGTTTGACATATATTATGTGTGAACTGCATCTTTTTACTCCCATAACTAGTGTTGAAAAGAGCTTTTCAACATGACCATCCTTCATTTGAAAAACACATGTAAAAGTTCACCGCAAAAAACGAATTGATTCGAATTAAATCGAGTTGTAGGTCGATATTTATATTGAAGCGTGAAAAGACAGGATAATTGTTATTATTGATATTCAAATCTTCTAAAAATAATCCACTAAAGTATAATATTTTCATTTAATATCCTCACAGCCATTAATTTTATGTATGTATATCGTGAGAACGTATTCGATATTAATATTCATGCTATAAAATGCTTTTCTTAGAAAATCGTTGAATAGTTGAATTTTTGTTTATTACTGTCGATCACCTGTCTTGAAAGTTATGCATCATAAATGGACTAGAATTGGTCTGATTTCTTGGAAAATAATTCTGTTTTCTTGTTGTTTTATATACGGGACGAGTTCTAATAACGTAATTGTCTGGATTTGAAATTAAGCCTAATTCGAATTAAGTGATGCATTTAATCTAATTAATAGTTAAGAGGAAACTCGCATAATTGTACTTAATTTTATAATTTAGTTCAAAGTCTCAAGTTTACACATTTGAGAACTTTACATATGTTGTAGTTTTCGAATCCATCAAATACAGTTTCGAATTTGATAGGGAAATTTTATTATTAATTGAGCGAATTTCCAACTAAAACAACGAAATGAAATTGTTGATTAAAAATTAAAAGTAAATGTAGCTTTATTAATTTTCCAGAAATAATGCCGAGAGAGAACCATCTGTGCAAGAGCATATAAACCAACTATACTTATCCCCAAGTTAAATTTTAAATTTAAACAGAATTTTAACACAACCACCTATTTTAGTCCTTTATAAATTCTATATAATAAACAAAGATAGAGGGTGTATTGATGTATAAATCAAAATGATATTCATTCATAATAATAGAGAAAGATAGAGATGGCGAATCTGGGTGGATTTTAGTGGCAAATTACATTTCACGAGATGAATACTTGATGAGTTGGATTAGTTATTAGATGACAGGTGGATAGTCTACATTTAAACATCTAAAATATTAACTTCATTTTAAACTTGAAAAAATAAAAACAATAGAATTATATACTCAATTGTTTAGAGATCCGTTTCTAAATCGGTCGAGGTATTTATATTATTTGAAGGAGAATATAGTTTTGTTTTGTTTCTAGATCCGTTGTTTATTCTACCAGGCTCATTTAAAACTATCACACATATATATTACCACAAAATGGTGCACTTCCATTTCTGGTCCAATTCAGGTGCACTACATTTAACCACTTCCGGAAACCGAGTGATTTGTAATGATTCGCACCAGACCAAATCGTTCTTTTTCATTCCAACTAATCAACATATACACATACCTAAATATTTATATACATATAATATGTATATGAAAGTTTATGAATTATTCCAGCCACAAATAATGTCGATCAAAATAATAACAATAATATTTATCGTAATCGGATATTTGCGTAATTTGCCCAAATGTTTATTGGAAAATTTTTGTTTTTGTACCAGATTATCTCTCAATTTCAATCGATCGACTAGGATTTGAAATTTTGTTTTGTTAAACAACAAAATAACTATTTTTGTTAGATTTTTATGTTTGGCAACTAGCGATTTTGCCATTTGCCTGATTGTTTTCCTATTTGGAAAGTTCCATTAAAGGATTATGAAGGACAATAAAAGTACAAAATGACAGACATGTTTGTTCGTTATAACGAACAGTATATACACATAGGTATACATTTAGTAATAATAATGAACAGTAGAAAAACCACCCTCTATCTACTACAACCAATCTCTCATTTTGTTCATCTAAAAACATACACTGATGTTATATTCTGACAGACAATAGCGCCCTTTGGCTCTCTAATGTTTTAATCCTATTTTATTGCAGATTCTACCCCTTTTCCACTACGTTGCTTTGTTACTGATGTAGATTTATGCTGGAGGCTCAATTCTCAATTAAATTCCATCAGCAGGTATTTATATATTTTATTTTTCACTAAATTCAAAAGATATTCGATAATTCCTCATTAAATTCTAATACTTCCTTATTCTAGTTTTTTTTCTATTCTCGATAAATTAAAGTAATCTACATTAACTTCTAATCAGTTTATGAAAATGCATAAATATTGAATTTTCCTATAATTAAAGTTAGTTTATTGCCCTTTCTAGTGACAAGTAAGTCTTCATTACAATTTTATTACTTTAGATTAGATTAAGATGAATTTTAAGAGACAGAAAGCAATAAAATTGTTAATGTTGAATTTAAAATTCGTTAATATACTATTTTATGTTGTATGATTCCGTGTAGGTCTCTATCTCGATCTTTAAGTAAATTTAATAGCACGGCAACATTGTTTAATAATGTCGAATTTCATCAGACTAACATCGAAATTTGATGATTTAGATAAAAACTGAGATAAGAATCTGACTTAATTGAAATATTAGTGAATATCATTCGCCTATTATTTTTTTATTGAAGAGAAAGAGAGGCGATATTTTGACTATTTGTTATATTGGGTACTACTGAGGGTTATGGGTAATTGCGTCAAGTCCCGCCTATGATTTTTTTGAGTTGAACAATTTATAATTAAACGGAAATGGAGTCGTTTTTGTTAAATCGTAGAGAAATCAGATGATTTTCAACTCTACTTTATAACTTTATGTCACCAAGATTCTTTTTATTATTGTTTTTATCTGGAACAATACCAAGTTTTTCGTTTTGGTTGTTCTACAAAAAGCATACAACAGAATAATATAAATCTCATGTATAAAATATAGAATTGCAGTGTAAATTCTGGCAACAAACTCGATTTTACTGTGCATACGTACACAAAATAAGTAATAGTAGAGGAAAGATTATAAATTAATTATAATTTTCTGGAAATTTCCATAAACAAAAAATATACATGACATAATGCATAATATTAATATTTAATGTGAAACAAAGACTTGAAAGCAAAAAGATAATTTTTGGTTCCTGGTCGTTTTAATGAAAATAAAATTTTCAATCTTGAAAGCTTTTTATCGATTATCTAAAAACAGTTATTAAAATATAAAATACATATTGATAATTCGTAATAAACACGCAGACATTAATCTTGATAAAATTTCACCGAAAATTTGTGAAATTTCTATTTTTTCTAAAAATACAATCGATTTTTGAACAGCAATTCTATCAAGTTCTTGAAAATTTAGACAGTTAACCTTTTAGCTTGGCTACTAAAGTGCTTAAGTTGTTTTCGATTTTAATTTTTCATATCTTAAGTGAATCAAAAGTCTCATCCAAAATTTATCGAATCAACATAAAAGTAGAGCAACGTTCACGTTAACAGACACTCGTCCTACTAGATCGAACATTTCTAGATAATTTAAGATAACATTTTCTTCAAATTAAACAAGTTAATTCAAATAAGGATTAATTGTAATATGAGAAGCCTAATACCGACAAATATGAAGTGTGATCGGAAAATATTCAAATTGGATTTATTATAAACTCATAAATTTGAAAATTGATCGCCTTAGAGCAATGCGTACGTTTGATTGGTTTTTCGATTACACCTTGTATATTATAGAAAGTAAGACGATTCTAATTTGACTAAGTTGGATTGATTTAAGTGACAGTTTGAGCTCTAGTTCAGGTTGTTCAGTCCAAAATTGGTTCGCTTCACTTTGATTTATGGCATTTTAAATATAATGTATCACGTATCTCTTTGTAATGGCGGCTTTAATTAGGAAGGTGCACCTCAACTCTCATATTTCTTGAAAATAATTACCGGAAGCTTTTACCAAACAACAAAATAGAAATTTTAATCGCTCAATCTATTTTCAACTAAATAATATTTTATTTGATTTGTTTTCTATTATATACAATTTACATAGAAGTATGTTTAAACTGAACTTTAGTTGATGTAAATTTGAATAAAATTAAAAAAACTGAAACTCTATTAACTTAAATAAATCACAGACTGATGTCATGGCATATTTCTAATTAACTATATTCGGTGGAATGTTGTTGTAAAATTGGTTTCTATTCTATGTGGATTTGTCTAACAATTTGTAATCTGCTCTATTCAATTTATTTAGATTGAGAATAGTAACAAATTAATCAAAACTACTGTCATTGTTAATTTTAATTGAATCAAAAATGTTTTTTTTTGTTTCATTATTATTGTGTCTTGTCACAAATTAAATATAAAAAATCTATCTATATAATTGAGGCGTGAGCTTCCTTTGTGGCCAATTTACAATTATATGATTATAAAATAACAATAGTAGTTGATATTATATTATGTACTTTAAATAATAATAAGGAATACAAGTGTGTGATAATTGGTGCGGTTTTTATACATAAGTATATAACATAACAAGATCGTTAAAATTATAGAGGTAAATTCTCTTTACTAAACCAACCACAAAACGAATCGAAATCGTACTATATACTCTATACATATGTATATATGAACAATAATATGCGATTATATTTGTAAATGTGCATTGCTAATATAACGTTGAAACCATTTCCAATTAGCCACGCCAATTCCATGTTCAACAATCATTGTTTAATCGTACAGGTACAGGAATTAGGGCTTTAATATTTAACTTGACCCTTTGAAAATTTATTCAAAAAATTGCACCTTATTTTATTCATCATCAATATAATAATTATTAAATCTTTGTGTATTGTTCAAATATTCAAAATAAATTGAAAATTTTATCTTTTAGAAATTTCGCATTCTTCAACAATTTACTCTTCTGACATGATTTTGATTCAAATGAATCGTCTGTCAAGAACAGAAAATTTCCCACACACACACACACATATAACACATAATAGTGAAAATTTGAAGAAAAGCTTCTATGCTCGATTAGTATTCAAATGGTTTTGGGCTTTCTCCATCATCGTTCTATTTCTCGATCGAGGAAATCTCGATATAATTAAGTTATAGAAATGAATGATCGATTCTAAAATACAGTTCACATCTAACTTGTTTCTTTATACATATTCATGTTTATAGATCAACATCAAATTCGTGACGAATTATCTTGTTGATCATTAATTTTAAAATACTAACTACCAAATCGAACATTAGGAATGAAACAATAAATTGGAAAAACTATCGTTCGTTTCAAGTCGAAACCACACTCATCTTGATCAATATCGAATAATCTCAAATCGTACTAGTTGCTTAGCAACGAAAATCCAATCAAAATCGCCATAATGAAATGAAGTCCCGCCTATGTTGGTTTATATTTAGACTAATTCTAGTTGTATGGTTTTTTATTTTGTCTTGAAACTATCAATAGAATTAATGAATGGATTTGGTGTTGAATAAAATGGAAATTGAATTTATATTCTAATTAATAAGTTTAATATGTAAAGTGAGTGAAAAACATTTGGTATTGGAGGCATTCTAATGTCATGAAAACACTTGAATTTGATATATAATCCTAATGAGGGTACCAATGGCAGCACATGTGTCTCATATACTCTGACTTATTTAAGATAAGCTTCAAGAAGGTTTGATTTAAAATAGAAGGCGCCGCTGAATAATTACAGCGTACGTTTCTACTGAATGGCTTCCATTAAGATCGTCCTATCGCGACTTCTTTAAAAACATCATCCGGCCCTAGTTGTCTCTTTCTGTTTCATTTGTTTCACTTTGGTTTTTTTTTTTTTTGTTTTTCGATAACATATTATAATTGGATGATGTTTTTGCTTAGGCACGTTTAAGCCAACACAACAATCAATTCACTAAAATAAACTCACACTTTACAGTACATTAGACTAATTTTTTTCAACAAATTTTACAGAATTTTCGTATGAAAATTCTGCGAAATAGAAACTTCATTAATCTTCGATTATAGGAAAATTCGAATTTATTTTCATATTTTATCAGAACAATACTGTAGCATCGATGCGGAATGTTTGCGTGCCAGTTTATCAAACGATCTGCTCATTTACTGTCAATTTTGAGTCATTTAGAGTTTAAAAATGCAATTTTCGAGATTTTCAACTATACCTAATTATTGAGTCTTCCATCAATTCTCAATAATTTCGATTACAAAACTCGATTTTATTGTAATTATTTTCTATTAAATAAAAAATGATCGATAGAGATAGATTAAAATTGATATTGAGACAAAAACGACTTGTGATCGTGACATGAAAATTATCATTAATAATTTATACTGGAAAAGCAGGAATTACTTTTAGTGCTATATTAAATTTTTTTCCAACAATATGGCTTTGGTTTCAAATAAATATACAATTTCCAATACAATTGGAAAAATTCTAAATGGATTTTCTACTATAATAGAAAATAAGGCAAGATTATCGATAAAATCTAGTCTTCAATGTTATAACTGATTAAATAGAGTTGAGTTGTTCGTTCTATTGATCGTTTTTACTAGTCAAAGAGCATAAATTCAAATTTCTCGGTGATTTTCAATTTTTCGCATTAATATCCGACAAATTTGA
>JAZBGZ010000758.1:4901-19480 GCA_037414795.1 Stenodera caucasica | reverse complement strand
TAATCAAAATATAATAACAGATAAAGCACCAAGTACACCGAAAAGTAGTGATCAAGATAGTGATAATTTGAAAGAATCATTACAATCGGCTACTATAAATGAATCACATGATGATGATGAACGTGAAATACCATCAGTTGTGATTTATTTAGTTGAACCATTTTCATTAGGTTCAGATCAACCTGAATTACAACGTTTAGCATGTTTAGCATTATTACGTTGTTTTCAATCTGTATTAACATCAATACCGGAGAATATACGTAATAATATCAATGTACAAATAATATCATTGGAAAGTATAGTTGAATTGGGTAAAGCACGTGATCGTACTAGACATAGTGATCATATGCGTGCTTTATCATTAAATATATTCTCACAATGTCGTCGATTATTAATCCATACTAATAATGTAAAATCATTAACTGGTTTCGGTACAGCCGCTATGGCTGATTTATTTCTAAAAAGTAAAGATGATAAAAATCGAGCCGCCTATAAATTATATACACCACCATATATATTGGCGCCAATGCGGGAAAAAGTGGAAGCTGCCGAATCATTTGGTAAAAACAACAATGATCAAGCTTCTGTATTATATTTAAGTTATTGTTTATCAGAAGATCAAAGTTGGCTATTAGCTGTAGCAACAGATGAACGTGGTGAAATATTCGAAACTATAATTATTAATATTGATATACCGAATCGTAGTCGACGGAAAAAAGCATCAGCTCGTCGTATCGGTTTAGAGAAATTAATGAATTTTATATTGGGTGTTATGTCACAAAGTGTACGTCCATGGCGTTTAGTTGTTGGCCGTTTAGGTCGTATTGGTCATGGTGAATTAAAAGGATGGAGTTGGTTATTAAGTAAAAAGAATTTATTGAAAGCTTCAAAACATTTAAAAGAAATTTGTAATCAATGTTCATTATTATATCCAAATTCGGTACCATGTATATTAAGTGCATGTTTGGTTAGTTTAGAACCAGATTCTGTATTAAGATTAATGCCTGATCAATTTACACCGGATGAACGTTTCAGTCAAGCTAGTGTCAATTCACAATTATCAACACCACAAGATGTTACATGTACACATATTTTAGTATTTCCAACTAGTGCAACCACACAATCATCACAAACGGCCTTTCAAGAACAACATATAACACCGGAATTGGGTGATGATGAACTATTCAGCGCCCTCAACGATGACATGCCTGAAGGTAAAAGAAAATTCTATATCTGTTGAAATAAAAATCGATTCTAATATAATTTTGTAGGTATTGAAAATATGAACGACTTTAGTGATATATTTAATTGGCCTGAAACTGGTCCTGGTGGTGGTCCTAGTCCAACATCAAGTCCAAAACGTGAAGAAAGCGGTCCAGGTAGTCCGAATTGTGGTTTAAATAATGGTAGACAAGGTAGTCCATTTCAATGTGGTACAAATAATTTGAAAAATCAAGAATTAATTGAAGAAGTTGGTACATTATTACAACAACCATTAGCTTTAGGCTATTATGTATCAACAGCACCAACTGGACGTATGCCAAAATGGTTTTGGTCATCATGTCCACATTTAGAGAATGTATGTCCGGCATTTTTAAAAAATGCCTTACATTTACATAGTCCAAATATACAACAAGTATCCGATGATTTATTTCAACAATCGGCAGTGACGTCACATCCGTTAGATTCTCAATATACAACGGATGTTCTAAGGTGAGATATGGAATCATCATTGAAAAGTACTTAAGTTGGTGTTTAATTTTCAAAAAACTTAAGTACTGTTCATGGTGTATAATAGTTCTGTAAGATAATTATAGATGGCGTGTTTGGATTTTCGATTTATAAATGAATAATTTTTGTAAAATTCCAGGTACGTACTCGAGGGCTATAATGCCCTATCTTGGTTAGCATTGGATTCCAATACAAAAGATCGTCTGTCTTGTTTACCTGTTCATATGCAGGTGTTAGTTCAGTTATATCATACAACAGCGGCGTTGCTCTAAAATATTATCAACCACTGAAATTATGGTTTTAATTTTTTAATTTATATTAGAAACAAATATTGAATAAAAGAACGAATTTATTATTATTATTATTGAATAATACTCAAATACATTAAAGAGAGAAAGAGAGAGAGAGAGAATAAATAAAAATTAATCGAACAAATTATGAAAAAGGCGTCCCTCTCACATACACACACGCCACAATTATATATTTATAATTTATATTCTTTTTGAAATTCTTTAATTATAATCAATTAATTAATTAATTAATTAATTAAATGGTAAGTTGTACAAACAAACATTGTGATATTTAGAGGTTAATTTTTTTTAAAAAAAAAAAACAAGGAAATATAAATCCGATTTAAAAATAATAATAATTGATATAGTAATAATTGAAATTGAAACAAACGCCGAATCTTATTTGATTTGATAAAAAAAAAAAAAACAAAAGCTATATATTTTATCATTATGTTGACTGCCAAATTTCAGTGTTGTTGTTATTATTATAGCAAAAAAAAAATTGTAAAGGGCGCGCCAATGTATTGATAAAAAAATCTATACCAGATGTTGTTTTGTTTGTTGTTAATTTTGCAATTTAAATAATAATAAAATAATAATAATAGTAATAATAACAATAATAAAATAATACTAATAAAAAATTAAATACTGTAAAATTTGTAAATTTTGTACAAGAAATTATTTATTATTTTTGTTGCTCTATATATGTATAATAATAATAATAATAATAATAATAATAATAATAATATTGATTATTATAATAATTATAATAATATAAATGTGTGAATGTGTTGTATATAGACTATAAATAATTGAACACAGAAAAAAAAAATAAGAAAAACAAAAGAATTATTGTGTACAAACCGAGATACTTAGACTGAAAAATTTAATTGATTTTCAATAACTAAAAACAAAAATAATACGGCTGCTGTTTTTCTTTTGTTTAATTAATATTTGTTTTTTTCTACTACATATTATTATTACTACGTAATTAATTACAATTTAAAAAAAATAATAAACAAAAGATAAAACAACTAGTGGAATCAAGTTGCCAAAGATACAAGATTATATCGGTAATAGTAGCTTTGGGTAATTTGCGGTTGTCCAAATAATTTTTTTTGTATATAATAATAATAATAATAATATTTATAGATTTTTGTACATAAGAAAATCATCCAACATTAATTAATATTGGAATCTAATCAAAAGATTTTTTGTCAATTTGCTACTACATTCTCCAATTAGTCTTCTAGTGGAAAAACTACAAAAATAATAATAATAATAATGATTATATTTGTATTGTGTGAAAATTTCGAGGAAAAAGAAACCTGGGGCCAATGGTTTAAACGTATCTTATTGAAAATGCCTCAGAATTCGTTTATTTTATTTTTTTGAAAAGAAAATTGGATGTGTTTTCCTATTGAAAAATCTGCATGACTTCTGTTACCTAAAATTATGAAAATTTAGTTGTAGTTATCCTTGACCAGTCTTACCAACTTATTAATACATATATTTTTCAAGATCTCACATGTAGATGTTGGTAATTAGTAAAAAAAAAAAACAAATGAAATGAAATTTGTCTTTTGTTTTTGTATATTTGTCGAAATTTTTCTGTGATGATTTCCAATTGTTTTTCTCTTATTATTTTTTAAAAATTATTCTCTATGTGTGTTCAATTGGAGTTGGTAATCTTATTTTTGTTGATATATATATATTTTTTTCTGTAATAATTAACAGTATTTCGAAATTTGCAAAATTTTTAACTTAACAACTTTGTTCTCATTACGATTATTATTATTATTTATTTATTGTAATTTTTGGGGTGTGTAGAGGACTGTTAATTGTTCAAAGAAAAATTATAAATAAAACAAAAAAAAAAATTAGAAAATTTTTGAATTTTCCAAAAACAAAACAAAAATTGTACTTGTAAATAAATTATTTAAGATTAAAATTAAACAAAAAAAAAATAAACAAAAATAAAATAAAAATAGCTACTGTTGTATAAGAATATGTCAATTTTAGGGAATTGGGATTTATAGTTAAATAAATTTGTAAATATTTTATTGACATTAGTTGAAATAGTGAAAATACACATGAAATGTTAATAACTTTATAAATAATTATATACATATGATTAGGTATTATTAATAAATCGCTCTATGAGTATAAATTTAAACGATTTTCAATTTATTTATTGAAAACCCGAAAAATTAAAATATAATCGGGGGCAAATTTTGGGACATCCGATACATTTCTCACAATATCACAACAATCACCTTCACCACTAGATGGCGCTCTACTTTTGTTTTCCAAATCGATTAATTATAATATTATCAATTACTGATTTATTTATATTATTATCATTATTTTTTTAAGATTATAATAATTTTATTTATTGTTATATTAATTTGAATAAATCTCAATTTATTAATTTCATTGTTGTATTATTTGTTGGCACGACTGCATCTCCTAGCAACCGTCACTGTTTACAAATCTGCCATTAAAAATCCGGGGTAATTGAACTTTTCGTAATTCGAATTAAAATAATGCCAAAATGACTCTTTATTTTGAAAATCCGGTAAATTTTCCCGAACCGGAATCAATTTCCATCAACGGTATATGGCATCCGAATTTCCCACTATTGGCAATATCGAGTTTCTCCCAAGATCGCGGTGGTTTCGTTACAATCTTCGATGATCAGGTATTTCCAAACGAATTAATTGAATCAATTACTGATAATTTATTATTTTTTAGGGTGAACCTTTAAGCGATATAAACTGGCCCGTACATCGTTCATTCCAAATAACAGCGTTAGCCTGGCATCCGGATTGTAGAATTCTAGCAACCGGCTGGGAAAACGGCGAATTTCGCTTATGGAACAATTATATTGATAATAATTTCAATTTGATTGGTGGTCCGCACAAATCACCGATCACATTAATGGAATTTAGCGAAAAAGGTGAACGTTTAGTATCGTGTGATTCAGTTGGTTCAGTAGTTGGCTGGAAAGTTGATATAAAAGGTCAAATCGTATTGGCGTTTCATTTGGATTTAAAAGAAACAATAACCCATCTAACGTTTCGTATAACAACAACTCGACTACAACACTATCAAAAACAACAACAACAACAATCGAACAATAATGTTGTAGATGTTGAGAATTTAGCGAAAGCTGCAATTAACGGTGATGAACAAGCTTTAGATATGTTTAGTAATTGGAGGCCGAAAACAACAGCTCGTAAAGTTCGAGTCCATGAAGGTAGTGCCAATTTAGCCTTCTTTGTTGCCACACAACCAGGTTATTAACAAATAATCAAAATTTCTCCTTTTACAAAATTTTTATTTATAATAATCAAAATTTCAGGTACAATCTATCATGTTAACAGTTCTGGAAGTTGTGTTGAAGTACTAAATACGGAAGGTACACCTTTGACTTATGTTCTACATCATCCGAATCGTGATTCTTTAATTGTTATGATGGAGGGCTTAACAGTTGGTCATTTTTCAATCGATAATCAAGGCCATCTATCCGAATTAACTAAAGTTAAATTAAATGGACGTTTACAACAACGTAGCAATAATACTCAAGGCCTAATCTGGTGTGGTAATAATTCTTTAGCTATATTAACCGGTGATTTGACAATACGCATTTGGGATATCGATACAAATGATAATTACGTATTACCAACTATATTGAAATTATATGAAAATAATAATGAGAAAACCAACGATAATCGACAAATCAATGAAATATTCACTTGTTTAACTTATAATAAGATGAATCAAACTTTATGTGCTGGTACGAATATTGGTCGAATATATTTTTGGATAAAAAATCTAAATAATAAATACAATAATAATCCGGAAGAATGCTGGGAATTGAGTTATATAAACACAGTAACTGGTACAATAAAACAATTACAATGGGGCTCAATACAATTACGTTTACCATTATTATATGTTAATTGTGTTACAATAATTTTTATAATGAAAGAACAGAATATTTGTGCTAGTTTCACCGAGAAAATTTGGGCTATACAAAAAACAACTAATCAAATATTTATAGAAAATAATAACTATAATTATTTATTGAAATTAGAACAACAAATTACCGATATGGCTATTAATGAGAATTTCGCAATATTTACAAATGGTCGTATTATTTTTATTTATACAATTTCATGGATTAATACTGATAATAATAACAGTGAATTTTCATTGAAATTTACAACAAATTTCCAATGTGACAACGAGAAAATTCTATTACACAATAAAAATATTATTTTATTAACAACTGCAACAATAGTAATAAAAAATATTAATGGTTCAACTTTAAATACGATCAATTTCAATAGTAATGAAGGCGAACCGATCGGTATTGATTTATTAAATAATTATTTAACAATATTTACAATGGAAGGTTGTATAAAAATTTTCGAATTATATGATAACGATATAAAATTATTGACACCAATTAAATTCATACCGGATTTATTGATGGATTTTGGTGAAATAATTCAAGCTAAAATCAATACGAATTGTACGAAAATTGCTTTAACAATTGCAGCATCTAATTTAATACCGGATGGTAAATTATATATTTTAGATTATGAAAATGATAATATTGTATCGTATGATTTTCAAAAAGATAATGACGATAGTGATAATAGTAAATTTGATGGAATTTGTACGAATCGTTTACCTTTACATGTATTTTGGGACCAAAACGATCCTAGATTATTGATATGTGATGCTAAACGTATACCGAAATTATTAAAAACAAAACCTAATCATAATAAAATTGATGAAGACGATCATATAATTGTAACAATGTTTATATCACAAGAATATGGTATAAGAATCCATGATACAAAAATAATAAATAAAGACTCACGTCTATTTAATTTATCAACACCATATATTATATTGATAGAAAAATTAACAATAATACGTGATTTATTGAATGATTTTGTTGGTATAAAAAATTGTGATAGACAAATTAAAGATGCAATAATCGATTTTTGTTATAATATAACATTAAATAATATGGATGAGGCATTTAAATCGATTAAATTAATAAAAAGTATCAATATATGGAATAATTTGGCTAGAATGTGTATAAAAACGAAACGTTTAGATGTAGCAAATGTTTGTTTAGGTCATATGGGTAATGCAAGAGCTGCTATGGAATTACGTTTAATTATAAATGATTCGAATTATGAGTATGAAGCGAAATTGGCTGCATTAGCCGTCCATCTTGGCATGCTAGTAATTATTTTATACTATTCTATTTTATAATTGTTGTTGTGTCAATTGTTTTATTGTAGGATGAAGCCGAACAACTTTATAAACAGTGTAATCGTTATGATTTATTAAATAAATTATTAAGAAGTCGCAATAAATGGAATGAAGCATATAATTTAGCTGAAACAAAAGATCGTATCCATTTGAAAAATACTGATTATTTATGGGCGAAATATTTAGAACAAAATCATGATTATAAAGATGCTTGTTTACATTATGAACGAGCGAATACACATAAATTCGATATACCAAGAATGCTAATTGAACAACCACAACAATTGGAAGCTTATATGGCGAAAACAAAAGATCCGTTAGTATAAATTTTATTTAATGGATTCGTATAATATTCGTTTTGTTTTAATGATTAAAATAATAATTGTAGTGATTTATTGAAATGGTGGGGCCAATATATTGAATCACAAGGTGATATGCAAACAGCTTTAAAAATTTATAGTTTAGCCGGTGATATTTATTCACAAGTACGTGTCCATTGTTTTTTGGGTGATGAACGTAAAGCTGCTGAATTAACAAAAAGTGGTAATGATAAAGCTGCATTTTATCATATGGCACGTTATTATGAAACAAATGGAAATAATGAAAATGCTGTCAATTTTTTCACTAGAGCTAATGCTTATAGTAATAATTATTTAATTAATAATAATTAATTAATTAATGTGAAAATTGTAGGTAATGCTGTACGATTGTGTAAAGAAAATCATATGGTTGAAGAATTATGGAATATCGGTACAATAGCTGGTAATCGTGAGAAATTAGAATGTGCCCATTATTTTGAAGAAATTGATAAATTAGAACGTGCAATTATTTTATATTATCGTTGTGGAATGTTGCATAAATCATTAGATTTAGCTTTTAAAACACAACAATATGATATTCTACAACAAATTGCTAATGATTTAGATTCGAATTCAGATCCGGCTTTAATTGAAAAATTGGCAAATTATTTCGTGACAAATGAACAATTCGATAAAGCCGTCGATCTATTAGCAATCGCTAAAAACGTAATTTACCATCAATTTCCATATTTATTATTAATAAATATTAATTTTTCTAGTATAAAGAAGCTATAACGATTTGTTTGGAACATAATGTTCAATTAACGGAAGATCTAGTTGAGAAATTAACACCGGATAAAGATGAATTAGATGATAATATACGTAATGAAGTATTAGAAATATTAGCGGAAAGTTTAATGTTACAAGGCAATTATCATTTAGCAACAAAGAAATTTACACAAAGCGGTGATAAAATACGTGCAATGAAATCATTATTGAAATCGGGTGATACAGATAAAATTACATTTTTTGCTAGTGTATCACGACAACGTGAAATTTATATAATGGCAGCTAATTATTTACAATCATTAGATTGGCAAAATAATCCGGATATTTTGAAAAATATTATAACATTTTATTCAAAAGGACGTGCCTTAGATTTATTAGGTAATTTTTATGTTGCTTGTGCCCAAATTGAAATTGATGAATTTAAAAATTATGAGAAAGCTTATGGGGCTTTGATTGAAGCGATTAAATGTTTGAAAAAATTAACAAATCCAAATGATCAATTACAACATCAACATATTATCGATATTGTACAACAACGTTTGAATTTAACAAAGAAATTCATCGATATACGTCGATTATTCGATCGTGATGATTATCAAAGTGGTATAACACAATGTAAACAATTGTTATTGATAAATGATAAGGAATTGGAGAATGCGATACGTCGTGGTGATATTTTAGCATTGATGATACAAGAATCGATAAAAGTTGAGAAATTTCATGAAGCCAAACAAGCATTCAATGATTTGAAACAATTATTGAGTATTAATCACAGTACAACTCCAATTACGTATTATTTAAATAAGGATTTGATTGAAATGTTGGCACAAGGACTCGGTGTTTCAATCACTACTTTAATACCGCCGATAAAAAATACGAATCTCGATGAAACTACAGGAAATGAGTTTGTTGAAGAAGAGATTACAATGTAATTGAATCCGTCCATTTTTAGTGATTTACATTATGCACTTTAATTATAAAAAATAAATAATCACAAAAATTATTCTGACTTATCATTTTTTTGAAACACTTCTGAGCTTTCGAGTTCGAATGGGCCGCAGCTTTTAACGCATGCGCGTTCGATATTACACGATAGAGATGCGAGACGCAGAAATAACATCGAAAACGGCCAATATCGAATATAAATTACTGAACAAATTAGTAGTTTTGAAAAATATATTATCATAAACTCTAGAATATTACAAAATTACGCTTTTATTCCGATTTAGATAAAATCGAGTATTTTATACACTCACAGATTATTGTCGCATCTCTAAAATGTGGGCGGTACTTACATCGGCGTAGTGGTGGGGTGCGATTTAAAATTTTAAATAAAACAACGATTTTTGAAAACTATAACAACGATTAAATCAATTAAATAGAGTTGTTCGATCAATTTTCAATGAATAATCGAATTAAACGCTAAATCTCGATAAAATAATCAACGATTTACCGTTTCTAACCAATAAAACTTTCGTTTGTTTATATTGTGACGTATTCGTTGAATCTCAGTTGCGGCCATGTTGATTTTATGTGTTTATTGTTTGAGGCGCCCCGCGACCATTTCCTCTAAAAACGAATTTAAATAAATTCTATTATCAAACTTTATCGATAAAATTAAATTAATCTAATCGAATTTGATGGATTTTCATAAATTGTTGATAATTTAAATGGAATTTGTTTAATTTATTTGTTGAAATAAGGAAAACGAATTTTTAAAAGATGTGAAAACAAAAATAATTTTTGTAATATGGCTACCTCTCGCGTCCCTACCGTACCGTTTGTTTCACAGACAATGACAGTGAAAATTTTCACGTGATTATTTTTTAAATAACCCAATCAAAATTTGCGGAAATTTTTGTTTATTTTCGAATTATCAATTAGAATTATCGGAATTATTGTCGAACAATGAATAATAGTGATCCTAGTGCCCTTACAGGCGGCCACAATGCCGAAACAAATGAGGTAAAAGGAATTTCTCTTATCGAAACGAAATTAGCCGGTTCTTTTGTTTTATTTTCACAATTATTTCGTTGAATTTTATCATTTATTATCGAAATTGAAAAATTTCGATTACAGATTAACGAGAAATTGTGATTGTTTTTTTAAATTAAACGCATATCTGGCATAAATAAATAATTTTTTGATAATTTTTTTGGTTATTAATATTTTTATGGACTTGCGCCATCAATTTGACATAAGCATTTGTTTTTTCATTCAAGTTTTTTTGAATAATTTGACAGACTTAATGCCTACTTTGCATTTTTAACCCGAAATATTAAAGTGCGTCAAAGTGGCTCAACAACAAACAAAAGAATACCAAAACATCAAAATAATACCACAGATTCTAAGTAACAAAAAATGATCCCATTAAAGGATATTCTTTATAAATAAGTATACCATAAATGGCTAATAACTATTATTATCATTTGTTTTTAATCTTATTTTGACAGCTATAAAGGCGACTATGTTATTATTGTTGACCTAATTTTATTTTAAATCGAGAAATAAACATAATTATGGGTTAATGAGCATGTCACAAAATCGTTACGTTTATATCCAGCAATTTCTAGATATTCCATATATTTTTGGTAATTATCTCAAATTGTAGCATTGAAATTATTCAGTAATAACAATCAAATTTAATTATAAACGATTTAAACAGCTCAAAATTGATGATTCATCCAGTTTTGATCTTTATTGATTAATAAACAAATGCAGCAACCTTCATAAAATGCAGTCACTAATAAGCAATTTATATTATAAATTACTTTAATCAATTACACTTAGGAAATTGTCAAATATAATTAAGAGATACATCTGTTTTTAAATGTTTTAATGTTGTTATTTTTTTTTGAAATTTAGGCAACAACCCAACGAGCCCCACCTACCACATCTATACCAACTGATTTACGTGTAAATACAACAGCATTAAATGCAGTTGCCTTAAGTAGTGTGGCAAAATATTGGGTATTAACGAATTTATTACCTGGACCATTACCACAAGTATCTGTTTATGGTTTACCAGGTACTGGACGTGTTGATAATCAAGGCAAAATTTCTCAAGTAATTATTATTAAATTAATAATTAATAATTATTGATTTATATTATTATTTATTTAATTCAAATAGGATGTTATGATGGGCCAACATACAACAGGATTATTACCAACTGATCCATTATTATTACAACATAATTCACAAATACCAGTTAGTATATCAACATCACAAGGTGTAGCGAATTTATCAATACCAGCTAGTGCCATGCATTTAGAAAATAATCATCAAAATCATTCTACATTAACTAATCATCAACAGAATGATAATTTAAATGTAAATAACCAAAATCAAATCAATAGAGAGGTATAGAATTTATAATAAACCAATTGTAGTTATTATAATAATAATAATTGAATTAATAGATGAATCATCAACAACAACAACAACAGAATCATAATCAACAACAACAGCAACAACAAAATATGGTACAAGTTCAAGTTCAAGATAATTTAGTATCAGTAATTGAAGATACAAAAGAACAAAAAGATATAATAGCAGCTCAATTAGCACATGCTCAAATACAATTAAATGATAATCAGCATTTAAATCAACAAGCATTAACCGTCCAACAATTACAACATCTTCAAGTTCAACAAGTACTCGATAATGTGGTAATTATAGAATTTAAATTGAATTATTTAATATAAATCTTATTATTATTATTATAATTTAGGTACGTATGGAGAGTACAGTTGATAATCAACAAAATCAATCGACTAATGATCAGTTGACTGATAATTTAATTGTTAAAGATGAGAAATCATTACAGAATTGTAAATTATTAACAAATACAACACAATTTGGTATACAAGATCATAAAAATAATAATAATTTAATGGATATACGTACAGCTGATGGTAATATTGTTAAAATTTCAACAACAAATTTACAAGAACAAGATTTAGCTAAAACTTTAGGTGTTGAAATGGTACAAAATATGTATAAAGTTAATGTTGATGATTTAAATCAATTATTGGCATATCATGAAGTTTTTGGTAAATTACAAGGTGAAATTACAACAACAACAACAACAACAAATCAAAATAATATTATACAAAATCCTACAACAACAACAGCTACAACAAATATAAATTTACAACCACAACAACAACATCAACAACAACAACAACAACAAACAGCTACAACAAATAATTTAGGGATTGTTACGAAAGATGAACAGGAAGCTTCAACTAGTAATTTAACAAATGATAATAATCCTACTGTAATAACTGGAAATCATGTATGTGATTTATGTGGTAAAATCTTTCAATTTCGTTATCAATTAATTGTACATCGACGTTACCACACTGAAAGGAAACCATTTACATGTCAAGTATGTGGTAAAGCATTTACAAATGCTCAAGAATTAACACGTCATGGTAAATGTCATTTAGGTGGTAGTATGTTTACATGTGCTGTATGTTTTCATGTATTTGCTAATGCAGCATCATTAGAACGTCATATGAAACGTCATTCAACTGATAAACCATATAATTGTACAATATGTGGTAAATCATTTGCTAGAAAAGAACATTTAGATAATCATACAAGATGTCATACAGGTGAAACACCATATAGATGTCAATATTGTGCTAAAACATTTACTAGAAAAGAACATATGGTGAATCATGTTAGAAAACATACAGGTGAAACACCGCATCGTTGTGAAATATGTAAAAAATCATTTACACGTAAAGAACATTTTATGAATCATGTTATGTGGCATACTGGTGAAACACCACATCATTGTACAATATGTGGTAAAAAATATACAAGAAAAGAACATTTAGCAAATCATATGCGTTCACATACAAATGATACACCGTTTCGTTGTGAAATTTGTGGTAAATCATTTACACGTAAAGAACATTTTACAAATCATATAATGTGGCATACAGGTGAAACACCGCATCGTTGTGATTTCTGTTCGAAAACATTTACAAGAAAAGAACATTTATTAAATCATGTTAGACAACATACAGGTGAATCACCGCATCGTTGTGGTTTCTGTTCAAAATCATTTACACGTAAAGAACATTTAATTAATCATGTTAGACAACATACAGGTGAAACACCATTTCGTTGTCAATATTGTCCGAAAGCTTTTACACGTAAAGATCATTTAGTTAATCATGTTAGACAACATACAGGTGAATCACCACATAAATGTACATATTGTACAAAATCATTTACTAGAAAAGAACATTTAAATAATCATATACGTCAACATACAGGTGAATCACCACATCGTTGTCATTTCTGTTCGAAATCATTTACTAGAAAAGAACATTTAACAAATCATGTACGTATACATACAGGTGAATCACCACATCGTTGTGAATTTTGTCAAAAAACTTTTACACGTAAAGAACATTTAACAAATCATTTACGTCAACATACTGGTGAAACACAACATTGTTGTAATGTTTGTTCAAAACCATTTACTAGAAAAGAACATTTAATTAATCATATGCGTTCACATACTGGTGAACGACCATTTGCTTGTAATGAATGTGGTAAATCATTTCCATTAAAAGGTAATTTATTATTTCATCAACGTTCACATAATAAAGGTGCACAAGCTGATCGACCATTTCGTTGTGATTTATGTGATAAAGATTTTATGTGTAAAGGACATTTAGTATCACATCGTCGATCGCATAGCGGTGAACGTCCACATGCTTGTCCTGATTGTGGTAAAACATTTGTTGAAAAAGGTAATATGTTGAGACATTTCCGTAAACATACAGTTGATAATAATGGACAACAGGGTAATAATAATAATAATAATAATAGTAATAATAATAATAATAATACAAATACTAATAATAATAGTGGTAATAATAATGATCAATTGAATACAACACAAACAACATCAACAGCAATTGTACAAAATAATACAACAAATTTACAAATACCGCAAGTAGGTCAAAATCAACAAACAACAAATATTGTTAATCAAACAACACATTTAGCAATGCACCCACCTAATAATGTTGTTGTACCAACTGCTAATGGTAATGTTTTAACTACTTATTAATTTTATTCAATCAGTATTTCTATTATCTATAAGTTTTAAATTATTGAATTTATTTAAAAATGATTGTTTTAT
>JAZBGZ010000757.1:20494-30537 GCA_037414795.1 Stenodera caucasica | reverse complement strand
ATGACAACTGATACAAATATTCGTAAATAACTTTCAGACACTACAAATACATATACATACGTAGTTTAACTATATTAATTTGATGTCTGAAAATTAGCCGACAAATTTAGACCATTTGTCATACAGCGGACATTCTGTATATGGAAAACAATGGCGTTTCTTTTGCAATAAAAATTATAAAAGATTATACTGTTGAAATTTGCTCCTTTCCCCCACATACACACACCCACACATTGACACCCCTAAAATGGAATCAAACAAAAAGGGGTGACCGTGTGTTGTTGTCGTCGTTATCCTGACCAAATTGATGACGTTTGCGCCCCATTCTCCATTGCCACAAGTGCCAGATGGCGGCCGTGTTTATGACTATAATTTCGTAGGTATGGTTTTTTTCTCTCCCCCCTCCAAATATTTATCTCACCCTTTATAGTGGTATTGTTAGCATTGTTTTTTATTTGTGTATTTTTTGCTAGTTAACTAAAAATAAGTCATTGGAAAATTCAATCGACACGACGGTTGAGAGTTAATTATTTTAATTAAGTAATTATTTTTGATTGGAACAGATTGTAAATTTCTCCATCATTTTTGAAGCTTATTTTCAATCTTAGGGAATTATTCAAAAAGATCTGTTAGGAAGTGTTGTTTATTGTTCAGATATAGGTAGTACATACATGTAAGAAAAATTCTATGTTGAAATTCTTGTCAAGATTATTTTCGACGTATATACGTCGTCAAGTTTGCGACCTCGTTAATAATGTTTTTTTAGAAGTATGTCGATTGAAAATGCGCTTGCGTTGAACAGTGAAAGTTTGACGATTAGCTAATGTTAATACACCTTCAAAACAAGTATTTGACGTTTTGCTGATTATATAAAACGACAAATAACATTGAATTTAAAGAATCCATTTCAACAATTCAACCAAAGTCAAGTCGAATTTGGATCACTATAATTATGATGGTTTTTATTGTGTTGAGTGTTGTAGACTTAACTGTTATAGTCTCAAATAATACAAAAATCTTACCTAGATTAGATTTGATTTAAATTATTATTAGTCTCAATTGTAATCGAGATATGTAGAGGACATACGTTAATAATTTTCGGTATGTTTCGCGAAATATTAGATACCGATAACTGACCATTTTGTTGTCATGTTGTAGCTTATCACAAACTTCCGATAAGCTCTAGTGACGTGTTTATTCATGTTTAGAACAATTGTTTTTCGGCAATGTCAATAACCTTTACAAAATTGAAATTAGATGAAAAATTGAATTTTTTTCAGTTAAATCAAATAGCTAACAACAGAGATAATTTTATATTCTTGATACGTAATGATAATATTTTTAGAAAATAAGTTTTATTATAAATCTGGGCGGTGGACAGACAAGTGGCTTGTCCCCATACCAGATGCTACAACCAGATAACCATTGTGACTCACAAAGAAACAACTACAACAACAAAGAACATGTAAAGCATACTTTAGTTATGTGTAAACCTCCCTAAGAAAATTGAAAACAAAGCAAAATTCCGGAAAAATGGAACATTGTCCATATATAAATCGATTCTTATAATAATAATAATAATATTAAAATTGGTTGTTAAAATCAACCATAAAACAACTGTTTTAACATTAGAACTTCCTTGTCTTATTAGTTGAGAAAATGTAACAAATGCAATATATTTATACATATACATACCTATATGTATATTGTATTAAATAAAACAAGTCCTTCTATCTTTATCTAACATTAAAGTAGCGTCGTATTATAAATTTACAAAGAACTTGACAGGTTGTTGTGTATATGGTGAAATTTATGGTAAATACTGTAAACAGTTAAAATCCTCTCTCTTTCTCACACACTTTATTTGAATAAATAACAAAAGAATAAAAAAACAGATACGATTGTACAAAATAAGCCACTCTAATTAATTAATTGATTAATTAATTAAAAAGAAATGATACGATTTGTTCTAATTAAATCATATTTGCACGCAATTTGATCCCAGATGAAACCACAAGATATTTTGAATGTGGCAAATTTTATTTTCTAAATTGTGAAATAATGACGACAATCATCCATTTCAAACTTTTAAAGGAATATTGATAAAAATTGTTATCATTTCAACGACAATTGAATCATTACAATAATGCTGAATCGACAATTTACCATGATTCTACTTTCAGATTTTATTTGTATTTATCAGAGTAGGCTTTGTTTGAAACAAACACCCAACTTGTCTCTTGTCAACTGTTACTGATTTTCACTGTTAAGATTTTCGTTACTATAGTAACAATTATTGATAATATTCTATCAAGTCAACTACGAATTAACATAGAATAGAAAAAAGTTATCTGATATGTCTTGATTTGAAGTGACTTATGGGTTGCTATAGTAACGGAAATATTAAGATTTAAAAGAAATCAAGTAGACTAATTAATTAGATGTTTTGAACAAGGCCTACTCTAATTGAGCACCTAACAGGAATTATTAGAGTAAGTAGAGAGAGCTCGATATATTCTTATCGAAAAAACAAAAAATAATGAAAATAGATAAAATTATTTAAAAGTACCGTATTCAAACTGTCTGGATTCACTCTGAAATCAAAAAAAAAAAAATAGAAAAAAACACATTAATGTCCTTTTTATTCCCCTATCGAATCGAACTTGTGAAATTAACTTAATCAATATATGCCAATCAGAGTTCACATGGTATTCCCATATGTCAGTCATTATAGCCAACTGTGACAATCGAAATAATATACATGTGGAAAAACTTTGTTTTTGTCCCTCTTGTTTTTTCGAACGTTTGTATCTATATTTGATGACTTAGTTTGAGGAAATTTCATGTTTATTTTTAAAATTCACATAGCAAAAGATTACAAGTGAATTATTAATTGTCAAATTACATTTTTTTGATGTTGCTTGGTTCTCAATCAAAATCGGATATCTAACGAAAATTCGTTTTGTTTTTTTTTTTTGTTGTTGTGTTTATAAAATAAAAAACCATATATGTATACAAGAGGCATAATTATTTCAAAAGCAGCTATTTGGATGTGGTCCAAGCCTGCAATCGACAATAAACAGACAACAGAGCGAAAGAGAGATAAACGAATAAAAGTGAGTAATATCGTCAAGTTGATCATTATTTTTGTGCTTTGTATTCGGTCTTTACTTTTTTTTATGGTTTGTCATTGATTATTTATAAAAAAAAAAAAATCGAATTTGTTTTGTTTTTTACCAGATACTTACTTATAGTATAGTATATTTAAGATCAATATTGTAACGATCACTCAGTCACGTATAAAGAGAAGAGACACCCCAAAGTTCGTCTTCTTTCTCTCACTTTGAGAGTTTTATGGAGAGAGATTTCCCCTCTGTGAAATTCTAAACAGGCTACAATATTATAACAGATAGAAAAGACTAGGACCATTGAACTCCGGTCGCTATTACAGCCCCTCTTTGAATCTACACACGTGTTTACATATGACAAAGTTTTAAGTTGACTTATAGGTAGTTTTTTTCCTCCAAGTTGCTAAGAGACCAATCGGTGATTATATTATTTGAGCAACTTTCTGAATAATTTCAAAAAAAAAAAAAAAAATAACACAAATAAAGAGAAACCTCACCAATTTGTGTTCTATATGAAAGTTGAACTTCTATCCGACATTATATTGTTTCTGGCATCCACCCAATTTGACAAAATTAAAACAATAGGTTGTTCTCATATTTATTGTCTCTATTTAGTAGGTAATACAGTTGAATTTTTTAGGTTAACTATTTGAATAATCTAATATGCATTTATTTATAAATCGGGCTTTTATTTTAAATTTCTCAAATATTCAATAGTCAAATGAACGGAAATTGATGAGATAATTAAGGGAAAACAACTCAATATTTTATTTATAAATACGAACGGAACAAAGTGAGGTCACTGTAATTATTCACTTAACGCTAACGGCATTACTCAGCTGTTTAACCAGAAACGTTTCGTAGTTTTTATTCGTACAAACGAATCAACTACCTATGATCATGATGATGTGAAACAGAATTTTTGATTTCGATTCGATCAAAATCTAAAATTATCGAATTATAAAGAACCAACTAGTAATAATAGAATTGAATACAATAAATATAGGGGTGCCTATAACGAAATGGAAAAGGGGTAGTTTATATACAATACCTATAGAGCGGAAAGTACCTATAACTATAGTCTATTTAGATACAGGTGGTTGAGTTGCAAGAGACCGTGTGAACTTCAAAAATTTTATTAAATTATTATTATTGTTGTTGTTGTTGTTAAAATAGAGAGAAAGTTGTCTTAATTTTGACCTCCACTCAAGGCTTTTTCCTTGTGAACAATTACAAGGAATGTGACGTCACTTGCCAAATTTCCCAAAAATAAAACAATAATAAACCCTTTGACAATTCAAAAGAAATCAAGTTTGGATTTTGGGGAATTCCAGAGGTTTTTCATCAATGTTTCACGTGAACACTCACAATTGTCTATCTAATGTAATCGTGACGTGATGATAACAAGCTGTTTATCCATATTGTACTAATATACAGATAATAGCAATTCATTTAGCTACATTATCGAATTATTTCAATGTTTTTTAATAAGATGAAAAGAGATATAGCGATTTTTCTTTACAGATGCTCGACAAAGTTGAACGATAATGCAAGTTTTTTTTTAAACAAATCTTATTTTCTCCATCTCTTTCTGTCTTGTTGGAAATTGTCTGAAGGTTAATCAAACAATCCAATTCAGTGTGACTTAATGAACTGCCATACCTGTATATTTATATTATTATTAAATGTCCCTACTTTTAATATATTAATAACGAGTATAACAATATAAACCTATAATTAATTTTCCAGCCAACTACGCTATTACGGTTAACCGATCTGGGGATTTGATAACATATACACTAATGTAAATAAGGAATTAATCGAAAGGGAATAGAACAGTATATTGATGCCATTTACCACCATATAAACCGCCCTCATTGTCATCATCATAGTCCATTTTGAGGGTCCTTAAGCCGGATCCCGACGCCGAAACCGGTACAAATTGTAAAATTTCCGTCATCATTACCCCAATATAAATAATATACAATTTTTCCGTATAATAAAAATTATAATTGCGTCAATTGAATGAAAATTCACGTCATCAATGACGTATTACGAATTAATAAATTCCTAGATTTTACTGCAACTACAATTATATGGGATAGGAAAAAAAGTAATATATTTTCTCCTAATAGATTTCCTTTGTTTCAACAAGCGACTTGATTCCTATTAAACGCTATAATAGTATTATGTTGTAATCCAGCAACATTTCAGATCGAGTCTCACACAAATCCAAGGCTATATCACCCCCTATTTTTTTTTTTTTTTTACATAAAAACAACCCTTCATTTTTTTTCTTAGAAATTTGTAGCTAACGGTTATCGACTTTACTAACACAAAACAATCGAAAATACACTCCGTACACGTCCACCAACATTAAGATAAGAGATAGTGATCTCTATTTTGTGCATAGTTGTTTGTTTAAAAATAGCGAACTTATTGTCGTTATAAAGAAATTTGGAAAAAAAAACAAAAAAATATGGTAGTTTTAATGCGCGGTCCTTGCCTCCGCTATAATTGAAGGAGTTTAATTATAGAGATAGGGGATAATTTTCAATGTTATAAATAATTGATTGAAATAAAATTGATTACCTTTATTGTTAGAATTAATCCACAAATATTCCACTGAATTTAGAAAAAAATCCAGATCAATTGAACTATATAACAAAAACTGGCACACTTTGATTACTAGTAATTTATATTTATCACTTCTAGTTATAGATTTGCATTTTTGGGAATATTTCACTTGTTTTTTTTATCGTTTAATTTCGTGGTGCGAAAATTAATCAAATTAATTAATAGAATTGGCACTTTATTTTATTTAATTGGTCGCTACATGAATAATGTCAACGTATCAGTACCGACCCTACAATATTTCCTCAATAAACACTTTTATAAAGAAATTGAAACAAAAAAAAAAAGATAATCAAAAGTAACTTGAAACAATATACACACACAGACACACTTAAATAAATATATACACATCAATATCTCTGTATATGTGTATATCTGAATATATACAAATCTCCAAGTATGTATGTATTAGTGTATTTATACGGATCAAAAGTAGTCGTAATTCCACCCGTCAACAACGACGACTCGTGTTCTACTGCCTTGCGCGCACTATCCCAATAGCTTTCAAGCTTATAAAGGAATCAAATATAGATAACAGTAATATAAATATCTATAGATACATTAACCCAAATTTGATCAAAACTTATTTCTAGTAAAGTGCGACGTGTGGTGGAAGGCAAGTTCGAGTACCAATTCCTGGGCACGTGGACGTTCCTGAAGGCTCTTTTCTTCCCCCGCAGTAACTCACTCACTCACACATACATAATAATAATGTATACGGGGTGTTCTGAAACGATTGCCGGCGATTTTGGGGGATGATTGATTGATCAATTCCCGGATGAAATGTTCAAGATGCAAAGAAAAATTGGGTTTCCCCGAAAATTCCCAACACTATTAAGGATGGTTTTTTTTTTTTTTGAAATTTATAACTACCGCGATTGCTTGGAATTTTCCGCCCATTGTCCCATTTAAAAGATGTAGCTCTTATTTCTAATGAAAGTTTTTCTCTCTGCCTTCGTTCGCTGACGTTTAAATTTCCAAGAACTTCACAACCTCATATCTCAAAAGCTGTTACGAATATAAGAACTTTTTGTTTTCGGATTACCCAAAAAAAAAACATCCCTTAAAATCATCCACAAACATTTGGAACAGCCCGTAGAAAATATTTTATACTAATACACTGAAGATCTATCCACATTTCTAAATCAATCTTTTACTCCTTGTCGACGACGGTATTAAGTGGAAAACTGCGAAAAGAGATTTTCCCAGTAGATAGATTATTGTTGTGTGTTTTGACTTTAATCATAACGACACGACAATGAGCTCCAGGTGGTTGGATTTTTTCATCATCATTATTATTATTATTTCGGTCTTTTCAGGATCTAGTCGTATTGTTATTGTGTTGTTTTGTTGTTGCGTCATCAAAATGACGTCGTAAAATTTATAAATGTAATATGTGAACGAGTCTTAATTAAACCTATCAAGTTTTATGTTGTTCTAAAATCGTTTTTCCGTTCATCATATGAACTGCATAAATATTTTTTATTTGGAATTATCAAATTCGATTTTCCATACAATAATTCGGTCGGAGAATTTTTTTCCCGTATAAAAAATTTGGAGAAACTGTAAAAATTATGAATCGTGCCAGGTCAAGTTCTTTGCAATTAATAATTAAAAGAAAATGTCACAAATTCACTACAAGAAAATTATCTCCATTTTTATAAAAATTATTTTATTACATTAGAGTAGTTTTTTTGTTAGAAAAAAATACCGTTTATATTTAACTTTCTCTAATTTAACAGTTTTAATTCTAATTATTATTTATATTGTAAAATCGATCAAATATTGTTTTAATCAAACTTATTGTTTGTTAAAATAAATAATAATTTTCTTACTAAATAGCTGTTGGAAAAATTGCAGGACTGCACTTTCTAATCGTCAACTTTGTTGCCGCTAGTTTCCGAAGACTTGTAATTATTTTTTTTATTGTGCATTGTTGTAACTGTAACTAATCATTATGTTATATTTATACAGACTGTTCCAACTCACGCTATCGGGGACTTTTAGATATGCTAGAAGAAATTGTGACCAATCAACGATGATTTAAATGACGCAAATTAGTTATTGGAACGATTTTCTCAATTAACTCCACTATAATCTTCATTATAGAACTCTCCATTAGTTCGATTTGAAACAGTCTGTATAAAAGGAGCAATATTATTTAAAAATATCATCGAAATCAAATCAATTGTAATTATTGTTAATTTTCGGTTAAAGTCACATTTAAGGTTGTCAGACTTGTTTGTTATAGTTGCTAGTTTAACTACCCAAATAAATTGAGCGTTATCTTTATGAGATTATCAAAATCGATAATTCAACATGCTTATAGTATTGCTTTTCTATTATTAAAATGAAATATACACTATTTTAAATGTTAATTGTTTCGGTGAAAGTGCCACATTTACATGAATTAGACGAAAAAGCCCTAAAATTCTATTCCCACGATTCGATGATAGTTTGAGAACATTATTGAAATTTTGACAAGCCCATCAAAAATTGAATAGATTCTAATCGAAGTGGGGAAAACATTTGATACTGTATGTATATGTATATGTCGTAGTCTATAGAGAACATTCTCATATGTAATTAATCGATTTTCATATAGAACCCCTCGACAAGCACCTGTTAACTAGAGACATGATTTTTCTGTTTTTAAAACAAAGAAAAAAACAACGACCAACTTCCATCTACATAAAACTAAGATTCATGTTAGGTATAGTGTTTATGTAGATTTTAAAACGTTGAACATTCGCCCGATGAAACGGTACTTAGTCTCTTCTCCTCCATCTATCTATTTCTTTCTTTCTTATATCGTTGTTAGTGTTGGCCAGCAGGAATCTGGTATTTCTCGGTAGTTTGTTCCTTGAGATCCTTGACTTGGAAATTTACGGCCCGTCAAAAAACTTTTGCCCGACACACATCTTTTACGAATTTACTATTGTAGATAGATAGTATACTATTTGCCAATACGTCTTATAGTCCTTTTGATGATTTATTATGGGATTACTTTCACTTACTTTTTCGTTTTTCCATTCCATTATTTCTATGATTATTCGAACAATGTTCGCTCGATCTCGAACGAGATTCGATAAATTCCATTTATTCTTGTAAAATCTGTTATGTGTATGAAAAGATTATTATTATTATTATTATTATTATTATTATTATTATAAAAGGATGTGTTTCTTGAGTGAATTAGGTCGCTTAGCATGTGGCACACATGTTGCCATGTCGATCACTCATTAACTATGGCTATGGAGGTCTTCCTAGCCGTTTTGGATCGATAAGCTACTGAACACTGGGGTGCTTTGGGGAAAGTGTTAACATCTGTCCCACGTGACAGGTCCGATTTCAACAAAATAACAACAAGTCGACCAAATTATTGATGATAAATTAAGAATTGACGCAATTACTTTAAACAAAAATAATTATCCCATTTCATCATAAAATAATCAACAGATGAATCCCATAATCCAACAAATAACAAACATTCGCATTAAAGACTCCAAATATAAAACTGCATAAATATATTGGCATTGAACAAAGACGACTATATAATATTAAACAGAGATAGTTGTAGATTTTTTTTTTTATAAATATAGAGGTAGAGTAAAACTTGGGAACTTTTGTGTTCAAGAGAAAAGAGAAACCGTTTTGTTGTTATAAGGAGAATAAAAAGCGAGATGGCTAGATTTGAACTGTATTAGTTAAATAGAGATGAAATAATTATACTCCGCTGATAGTGCGCTTCGAATCCTTGTTTTACGCTAAAGCTAGAATTGATTATTGGCAATTTCGTTTATAATCACAATCACCATTCAGATTGTCTGTATTTAATTAAGTTGACAATTTGCTCCATTATTAGTTCAATACTTTATTTATAATATGACTATAATTGGATAGTGATAAGAATTTAAAATTATCATAAACGATCATCGATCCAATAAAAGAAATTTGAATGGTTTCAGTCAAATTAACACAAAAACGATGATCGTTGTAGTTCCAACGATAAAGATGGAGAGATGCTGACAATCCCCGATTGTAATAAATACAGATACGATGGAGAACGTTTATACTTGTTGGGGTGTCTCTATTTCTATTCCACATCAAATAGGGTGACCTTAGCAATTTTGAGGGGTTGTTTGGACTTTGTCGTCTGGCAATCTATAAAATCACTTAACCAACAAACAAATTTGATAGAAAATATCCCAAATAAAGAACAACTGTTCGTAATGGAGTTTTATTTAAAAAAAAAAAAAAATTATCAGCTTGAACTGGATT
>JAZBGZ010000756.1:0-20143 GCA_037414795.1 Stenodera caucasica | reverse complement strand
ATATGTCGATACCATTTCATACCTAAAATTCTTAATGTAATACGACAAATTTTATTCGAATTGATTTGAACAGCTAAAGGAATTATCAATTTTATATCTTCAGGTCTTAAACGGATTATTTGTTTCTGTAATGGACTTAATCTATTTTCAATATCTTTAAGTAAACTCAATTTACTCGATTCAGTTAATAAGCCATTTAATTCATCATTTTTATCATTATAAATAATTTCGGTTATACGACAAATTGCATGTATTGAACCATAAATAAATTCACCTTCATGGAATTGTTTATCATAGAAATGTTTTAAAATTTTCAATTTCAATTTACAATTTAACCAACGTCCAAAATGCGGTACATAAATTAAATCTGGTGTTTTTGGTAATTGATGATATAATTTGAATGTTGGTGTATTCAAAAAATTATTATGAATTCTTGAACAAATCAATGGATTTATATTTAATTTTCTTACAGGAAATTTTAATAACGTTCGTTGTATTGTAATCAAACGGTTCATTGATTGTTCGTTTTTTTTTTCTTCGTTGTTGTTGTTGTTTAGAAAAAGAAAAACGCGGAAAATTTAGATGAGCGACATTGAGATGACAATTTTGAAGTTTTCTCGATTCAAAGACTGACATTTTAATGATACTTCAATGAAACTTGATTGCTCTGATTTCATCTCAATTGATCTAAAATCCTGATCATAATTTCGATTCCCTATATTGAAAACTTGTAAATAATGGAAAATGGAGAGAAATTATCTTTCAGACTACTAGAGGATATTTTATGAATATTTAATAACGAAAACTGTTCAGTTCTTCAATTTATGATGGTTGGAAACTAGAAAAACGAGCTCATTTATTACAAAAACGTCAATTTTCAGTACGTTCTGGCTTAGTTTTATACCTTATTTCATCTACAAGATTGAAATTGTAAAATTATTTATCATATGGTCAGTTTTGAGAGGTATTTTCGAAAATACGAGATTTTCCATTACCTAAGAAAATCCATAATTATAGAACAACTCGCTAAGTTGACCATTTCACAATTGAATGTAGTTTTTTTTTAAAAAAAAATAAAAATAAAGGGGTTCACTACCCTAAAATCAGGTTATCACGACCCTTGTACTAAAACTTGTTTTTCACAATAAAACAACTAATTTCAAAAAAAATGATTGAAAATAAAATTCTCACACTAAATTAAGTATTTCAAAAAGGTCAATCATCCCTTAAAATTTCTTTCATAATTATTAATAATAAAAACTATTTGATTTATTTTTATTAAATTTTAACGAAACAAATTTTAGCATAATTTTCCTGCTTATTTTCACCATACTCGCCAAACTTGAATTAATTTTTTGATATTTTGTAGTTTATTTTGAATTATACAATTGCACGAAAATTGGCTGCTAACATGCCTTTAGGGATGAAATCAAACCCTAAAAAAACTGGATTTGTGTGGTTATATCCCGAAAAGTAAAAAAAAAGGACAAAAAATGTTTGTTTTTCGCCCTTGAGTTTGTAGAGATATAAGCGAGAAACGGAAAAAACTCCAGATTTTCAGAGGAAAATCTTATTCATCAAATATACAATAATATGATAATTTTTTTATATAAGCGATGAACTATAAAATAACAAAAAATCGACCCAAATTCTGTACAATGTAAATGGACAATTTCTATCTAAAATAAGTAGAATTCCATGGTGTAAGTAAACAAGTGTCCTATAAAAACAACCAAATTTAAGCCGGCTTAAATCAAATTACAATAGAATAAAGTCATTTTCTAATATAAGTCAGATTTAAGTTGAGTTGAGTAAACAACAAACCCTTCAGCATCATCATTCATCTTTTAAACTTCTTTTTCGTTGATGATTAACTTAAGTTATATTAGAGATTATGTTTTTATTTCAACTAGAGCGTGAATAAATGGCTCAAAATATTGTTATGAAGCGGAATTTTTAAAAAAGCGGAAATATTCCATAATTTACGGTTACTAGAAACAAACATAATCGAAACATAAATTATTCTAATATGCTTGGAAAATGGATTTTGTTATTATTTGAATAAAAATTGAAATCTCGCTACAAAACAATCACTTAACTCCAATAAATTAATTGTAACGATGTTAAATAAATAATAGGTAAAATCTCGGACTTTTTTCCATTTTACGTTCGCTTTGTTATTCTTTTCACGTACCACAGAATCGACATTATTTAATGGAATTTATTCTCAAATACTGAAAGCTCTCGATTGTTTGCTTATCTATCTGCTTTTTTTTTAAAAATATCATCAACTAATTTTTTGCAAATTTTCTATTTGTTTAGATCAAAATTTGCTGCATTGAATAACAGGCATGCTTACTTCCTGTTAGTCGATAATGGAACTGTTGGAAAATATGGGGCCGAAATTGTATTGAGACGACGTTTAGAGAAATACATATCGAAACAGCGATTATATCCATGTATGTTTTTATTATTGAATTATGTTAATTATGATGATAATGTTTTGTTTTTTTTTGTTGTAGTTACACAAAGTCCTATACCTATAGTTTGTTTAGTGATTGAAGGCGGTACAAATACGATAAGAGCTGTATTAGAATATGTAACAGATGAACCTCCTGTTCCTGTTGTTGTTTGTGATGGATCCGGTAGAGCAGCTGATCTAATCGCATTCATGTGTAAATATGAAATAACAGTATTAAAAACAATGAAAGAATATATAATTGCAACAATACAAAAAGCATTTGAAGTACCAATCGATCTAGCTGAAGGTCTTTATACTGAATTAATGCAATGTGTTGAAAATAAAAATTTAATAACAATATATCGTATTGCTGATAAATATGATCAAAAACCACAAGAACTCGATCAGACAGTATTAACAGCATTATTTAAATCACAACATTTATCACCAACAGAACAATTAAGTTTAGCATTAACATGGAATCGAGCCGATATAGCACGTTCGGAGATATTTATTTATGGACAAGAATGGCCGCATGGGGCATTAGAAGATGCTATGATGAAGGCATTAGAGCATGATCGTTGTGATTTTGTTAAATTATTATTAGAGAATGGTGTTAGTATGAGAAAATTTCTAACAATACCACGTTTAGAAAATCTATATAATTCCAAACAAGGTCCTAGTAATATATTAAGATATATATTAAGGGATGTTCGACCCCATATACCCGCCGGTTATGTTTATACATTACACGATATCGGTTTAGTTATAAATAAATTAATGGGTGGTGCATATCGTGCATTTTATACTAGAAGAAAATTTCGTCCGATTTATGCTAAAGTTATGAATAAAGGACAAAATCTACAACGAAATTCAACATCTTATGTTAAACAATATGGTAATGCGATGAGTTTATTAGCACAAACTCTACCATCCAGTGCTAATCCATGTCTTTTTGATTATCCATTCAACGAATTGTTAGTAAGTGGAAAATTGCCCATTATTTATTTATATTTATATTCATAATTGTAAATCAGTGATTTCCTGGATCTTTAGAAAATTTACTATTCAATTTCCGCAATTTACCGAAATTCAGACATTATTCAACTTAATTAGAATTAATATAAGATTCTTGTTTTCCAAAATTTTATTGTTGTTAAAGTTTTTGGGAATTTTTCTTGATTTAAGGCTCCTATGAAAATTTCATCTCACATTACTTATTGAAACTACACTTTGTTATTGTTTTCCGGTTAGGAATCCGAATTTCCGGAGCTCAAACAATTCACAACAAAATTCTCAATATTTAGCAATAATTTCTCATTTTAATTAGTTATTATTATTTACAGTTTGAGCAGTTTTCAGGACTTTAATCTAGACTTTTAACGATTTTTCAATTTAACTTCAGTGAAATTTAAATTTCGTGTCAAGAATTCACAATTTTCTACGTTTTTTTTTTCTCAGTTTTCAGCAATATTCTCTAGTCAGTTTCATTGACAAAAGTTATGTGAAAATAATTTGGGAATCACTGATTAGTTTTTCAAATCAAATTTAGATCTGTAGTGGTCCTAATTGTTATTTTTCTTCTTCCAGATTTGGGCTGTGCTGATGAAACGACACAAAATGGCTCTATTGATGTGGCAACACGGTGAAGAAGCCCTAGCCAAAGCTCTAGTCGGCTGTAAATTGTACAAAGCAATGGCACATGAAGCAGCTGAAGACGATATGGAGACTGAAGTTTATGAAGAATTGCGCAGTCAAGGAAAAGAATTTGAAAATATTGGTAAATTTATTAAAACTGTATTTTAAAAAATTTATATAAAATAAAAAAATTCAATAATTACCAATAATTTATAGCATTAGAAGTTTTGGATTATTGTTATCGACAAGATGATGATCAAACTCAACAATTATTAACATGTGAATTACAAAATTGGTCAGGACAGACTTGTTTGAGTTTAGCAGTTGCTGCTAATCATCGTGCTTTATTGGCTCATCCTTGTTCGCAAATTATTCTAGCCGATTTATGGATGGGCGGTTTACGTACACGTAAAAACACAAATCTCAAGGTTCCAAATCAATGATTTTAATCTAAAATACACAAAATTAATTAAACTATTCGTTGTAGGTAATAATGGGCTTGTTATTCCCTCCGTATATTCTCAAATTGGAATTTAAATCGAAAGAAGAATTACAATTAATGCCTCAAACAACTGAAGAACATATGGAATTAGAGAATGACGACGATGATAAATCGGATTCAGAGAAAAATGTTGATGGAGAGGTAGAATTTTTTTTATTTTTATCGAAAATATTATCAATTTGTTTTTATTATTTTTTTTTTTTACAATATTTCTTTTCTAAAATTAATCAACTGAATTAACGGTAGCTAACATTTCAATTCTATTTTTATAGCGTAAATCAGTACGAAAGCATTATACCCAATTTTACACAAAAGTAAGCAAATTTTGTCAAATAATTGCACTACGATTCTATCGCACCATAAATTTTTTTTAAAAAAAAAAAGTCGAAATAATGTGATTTTCCATAGACTTGAAGTCACTTTGGAAATATAAATAAAGCTTCAAAGTGGCTTTTACATTTGTTTATCTGTTTCCAAATATTATTGATTAATTATAACAATTGGTTAACAGTAGTTTAATTAGTTTTCGTTTGTTTTGTATTTTTCTTTTATAGAAGCGCACTAGAAGTTTGAGTATGAGAGGCCGATCTTCCAACTCTCAAGGTGTAAAGGTATAAATGTTAACAACGCAAAATGTCTCTTCTAATTGTTATCTGTAAATGTTTCACGTACTATTTAAATTTTGTACACTTTTACAAATGTACGATTAACACAAAATAATCACCAAAAATTGGAAATTTCTATCAATTTTTCCAATTTTCCGTTTATGCTTTTTACTATTATTTCAAACAGCATTTTCTTCTGTGTAATTATGTTGTGTTTTCTATTAAATATGTTAACATTTTTGTTAAATTATTGCAATTTTAGGCACTTTTATCGGAAAATTTCATTCCAAGAGAGACTGTTGTCCAAGAAAATGGTAAAGTAATGTCGGATTATGATGATAATAAATACCATATATTTTATACAGAGAATCATCAAGAAAAAATACCGAAAAATCGCGAATTGAGATTTAGTAAAAAATTATATGAATTCTATACGGCACCAATAACGAAATTCTGGGCCAATTCCGTACGTTACTTTCTTATAAAACAGAATGATTTCGATCTAACTTCGGGAATTGTTGAATCAACAAAACAAACAGAATATTTTCGGCTCTAAATGAAAAGTACCTTTGTTGAAAATAGAGATGTCTCCAGAAAGTTGAAATTTTGAAATAACAAATTTGTTTTTCAAAATACCAATCTTAGTAGGCTAAGACATTATGGAATAGCAATTATTTCTTAGTCTCTAGTTTTTGTTTATTCACCGATTCCTAGAATTGGTTAGATAAAATCGAAATCACACTGTTTATTATCTAGAAAAAAAGCGACAAATTTTCAATAATTTCGATTGAATTTTCCAGATTGCTTATATAATGTTCTTGATAATCTTCAGTTATACGATTTTAGTCAAAATGGATGAAACACCAATATGGCAAGAATGGATGGCAATAGCATTTTTATGTACATTCGGTTGTGAAAAATTACGTGAATTATTTTCAACTGAACCAGTTGGTATACGACAAAAATTGGCTGTATGGTGTTGGAATTTATGGAATCCATGCGATATGGCATCAGTTTCAGTATTTTTAATTGGTATGATATTCCGTTTTCAAAATGATACATTAGAAGTTGGACGCATTATTTATTGTATTAACAGTATCTATTGGTATTTGCATATTTTAAATATACTAAGCGTCAATAAATATCTTGGTAAATTCAATCAAAATCGTTTGATTAATTTGAAAATTGTTATAATCGAAAATTTCAGGTCCTCTGGTAACAATGATGGGTAAAATGGTGAAGAATATGATTTATTTCGTGGTTTTATTGTTGATAGTTTTGATGAGTTATGGTGTAGCTCGTCAAGCTATCTTATTTCCGAATAAAGAGCCCGAATGGAGAATAGCACGTGATGTGTTTCTAGAACCGTACTTTATGTTGTACGGTGAAGTTTACGCCGATAAAATCGACCCACCTTGTGGTGGTGATGACGAAGAACCATGTCTAACAGGTCGTTGGGTATCACCATTGATCATGTCAATCTATCTATTAGTCGCCAATATTTTATTAATCAATTTATTGATAGCAGTATTTAATAATATATTCAATGAAGTTAATGCTGTCGCACATCAAGTATGGATGTTTCAACGATTCACTGTTGTTATGGAATACGAACAAAAGCCACTATTACCGCCACCATTCATACTAATCTGTCATATTTATCTTTTGTTTAAATATTGCCGAAGAAAAATGGAAGGTAAAGAAGAAAGTTACGATAACGGTTTGAAATTGTTTTTGGATCGTGATGAAATGGAACGTTTATACGATTTCGAAGAGGATTGTGTTGAAGGTTATTTCGCCGAACAAGAATACAAATTACAACAATCAACAGAGGAACGTATTAAAGTAACAACAGAACGTATCGAACATTTAACACAAAAAGTCGAAGATATTCATACAAAAGAAAATATGCACACATCTGTATTACAAAATTTAGAAGTACGTTGTAGGAAATTAACAGAACAAATGCAGGAATTATCAAATGAAGTTGAATTAGTTCGTACATCAATTGATAATCAACCATCTGTAACATCAGCTACAATAACAGGAAATTATGAAATGAATCCATTCCGTGAAAGTACAATTAGTGAACGTAGTGAAGCATTATCTGAAGATTCTGTTATAACACAACAAACAACTAAACGTAAACCAATTGTTCGATCATTAACTGAAGTACGACCGGATGCATATATTTTCGATAATGGTCAACATATTGAATATCGTTTTACAATCGATGATAATAATGAAACAATAGAAACATCACCAACATCAGGTTAATTATTATATTTTAATTTATAATATAATTAAATAATAATTGATTTTAAATAGTGAATCAAAATACTGTTAAACGACAACGTACTAAAAGTACAGATTCGAAGACATCAAATGAAGATTCTGAAGATGTATCAGCTGATGATTTGGCTGCTTTAAGTTTAGATGTTTTACGAAATCGGGTAGCACAAAAACGGCGCGATTCTACCGGTACAACTCGTCGAGGTTCTGAAGGCGGAAACGGTAAATCAACTAAAATTCGAAATTTTATGCAATTTAGCTTAGTAATAATGGAATTTGTTTTAATTAATTAGGGAAAAAAAAACAGATTCTATTATAGGTTTTGATAATTCTAATCTAATTTCACAGTGCTTTTACTAACAAGCTGTAGACTCTAACTATCTAATTTTTCTGCTAGCATGTGAAAAACTTCCACAGTCTTTATCACCACAAAGCCTATATTTCATCCACTATTTCCGAACAGGTAGGTTATATAACTTTGCTTTGTTTTACTAATAAAATTCCAATTATGACCCTGTGATTTTGTCAAATTTCTTCTATTGTCTGTGTTTATGTTAATTGTAATAAAATCGAGGTAAATATAATGAATTTACCTTAACAGGTGATGAATCAATACATGGTAGTAAACGAAGTTTGAATCGTCGACAATTATCACAGACACAATCTGAACCGGAAACAAGTGATCCACCATCAACTGCAATAGCACATCTACCAAATCGTCCATGTACAATTGAACGTAGTGTAACATTTACAGAACCACGTATAAAAGTTATACCACCAGCAAATTTACAAACAACATCAGTCAATAATCGTGGAGCATTATTAATGCATATGCATACAGAATATACAAGCATTACAGATGAATTAGAAAGTGTATGTGGCTTATTGAGCCCACCTCGATCACCTGGATTATTATCACCACCTAGACCGGAACAATCACCACCAAGTAAGTCAACAATAAAAAAGACAATTGAAGAACCAACAAAAACAGGGTTGATTTTGATTTTATCAATAACTAACTAACAATCAAGTTTTTTTTGGGGTTCTCTCTAATAATTAATCATCAATTACAATATAATTTATTTGTTTTTCAATTATAATTTAGATCAACGAAGACGCCACACTTCCGAAATGTCAAATCCCGAAATTGCTATCAATTTCGAAAAAGAACATCTACGTAGTGCTGAAGAATGCGATTATATGGTGATGGAAAATTTAATACAACGTCGTTATGATGATGATGATGATGATAATGATCATGATGATGATGATATTGATAATACTTATGATGACGGTCATAATAATACGCAAATACAAATAAATCCAGGTCTTTTGACTGTAGTTACCGAAACAAAAGAATTCCGTGTGAATTCATGGCCAGCTCGACAATTACGTCGTTCTAGCGCTATTGAAGCCGATATCCAGCCGACTTTAGGTTTTTATAATGTTTATAGTAATAGTAGAAATTAAAAAAAAAATTATTTTCAGATTCGAAACAATCATCAAACGATCGTCAAAGTTCTACCGATTCTAATGATATAACAACTTTATTAAATCAACAAACAATGCCACAACGGCCATCTATTATTATCGATTCCTCTCAATTACCGATCCAAAGAGAAGTCCAAAAAGCTGATTCCAAAACTAGTTTGCATATGCAATCGGAGACGATGTGCTGAATTTTCGAATGATTCACGAGCTAAAGCAATACAAATATCAAAAAAAAAAAAAAACAAAAAACAAAAATAGTGGCAAATTTCGTAAATACAAATACGAAAATCTATCAAGTTTTTGGCAAATTTTATCAAAATCTTGCTCTTCCTATCCATATCTGTAATACACATCATTATTTGATTAAGAAGCTTCTAAATATTTTTCCCAAATTGTAGTTTTTTATAACAAAAAAAAAGAGTTAAAGCTTCAAATTTTAAAAAAACTATGTAAATATGCACAATATTCCCATTTGAATATCGGATATTAGTGGTAGATCAGTCTAGTTGACCTTAGATTTATGATTTTATCTACCAATAATATAACTATTTTTCTATAAATATTACTCAAAAATACAACAACCTGTTATTTTTCTAATTCTGTTAAATTGAGAATTACACCAGAACTGAGGTCAACAATTCAAATTTCTAACTCATACAATTGTGATATTAATAAAAGCACATTTATTTAAATAAAATTGACAATATCGAGAAACTATTGAAAAAATCGTAATCGTATCAAAATAAGATTTCTGTTGGTAATTTTATTTCGATTAGATTACGAGCTAGTCATCAAATGTGTTTGTAAATAATAAATTAATTGATAAATTGAAAATAGGAATAATTCGAATGGAAATATGGCAAATAATTTTTTTAATAATCATATCTCATTATTTTTTAACATTACTCGAATATTGTAGTGCTCAAAAAATTGTTAGCAATATTTTCGATTTCACAATTTAATTTCTCATCAATTAATCAGTCGAAATCCCACAATATTAAATGGCCTATGAAATGTAACTAGAATTGTCTCGTAGTTTAGTGATCATTTCATAATTTAATTTTTATCACAGATTTACATAATTTTAATACCGATTTTATCAACATTGTTTCCATGTAGAAGAATTTATTTCGCTAGTTTTATAATTGTGTTGTTACCAATATTGAAATGATATTTTGTGCGAAATAAAATGGTGTCCGAAATTCAAGCCTTTTATTCACTAATTCTAAGGAGTAAATAAATACAACAAATAGAATTGTTATTGTTTAATATCGTGACAAATTAAAACAAAGTTGTCCAGAAACTGATTTTTGTCGAACTACATTTGTCATTTGTTTTTGGAAGTTTCAATCAAAAATATTAAAAATCGAATTGCAAAAATATCTGGAATGCTTTTTATCTCTAATTACTTGAACATCAATTTTTGAAAATTCAGGTCACGATTCACTCTAGCACCGAATCAAATAATTAAAATAATTTCCAAAAAATTTATATGTAGTAAATATGAATAAACTGGCCCAGTTCAACTGTGATCCTTTGCGATTTCGATTTAAAATTATAATAAAATCACGACCATCAATCATCTTTTGGATGTAATGGTATAACGAATTTCGGTCCAAACGGCGATTTATATTTAATACCAACTTCGTTGAATATTTCAAGTGGTAAACTTAAATTACATAAATATAATTTACCGTTTTTCGATGAATGCGGTAATGGTAGAACTGGTAATAGTGAGAATTTCGGTTTTAATCCAGGTGTACCAACTGATGGTGGATCAAGTGCTAGTATTGGTGCTCGATTACGATTAGCCCAATCGCATAAATCTGGATAGCTTTTTGGATTTTCGGTATCTTCGCATAATGCAATTATTATTAAATCGGTAAAATTTGGTAGATCTTTCACATTATGAATTACACGATTTTTCGTCAAATTATACAATTGTAACTCTTTTTTTATAATTGCAACTTCTGATGAGACAGTAAAGACGACTGTTTGGATACCATGGCTGGCTAGTTGTCGGGCAGCATTGATCCCGACAGCCCCCTGTCTATTATAAATAAAACTCAATTATTTCCAAACAAAATTCTCTGAATATCAATCGTACCTGTGAGGACCACATAAAACGACCACTGTAGGTATTTGATGGGAGTTGTGAGGATTTAAACGATGCCCGCCACCCAATAATTGTATAGAAATTTCCGAGGCAGCTCTTCCCAGTAATTCAATACGTTTATCAAATGTTAAACCAACACGATCGGCAGCCTCAAATATTTTCCGTCTCAACGATCTGGATATACTCGGTATAATTAGACCATCATCTGTGACATATTCGCAAAAATCTTGTTTCGGAACGATAATTTGACGATAAGTCAATGGTGCCGTTGCAATTATATTCTCATCGTGACTAAAAAAATAATAATAATTAAGAATCAATCAAAATTATAAATTTAAACAAAATTACCGATATTTTGAAGTCTTTTTGTTATCCAAATGCTTAATAACGTCGGGTTTTTGGGAACTATTTATCTCATCCCAAATAGCTTGTTTATCGAACAAAGCTAAATTCTTTTCAAAATCAAAATCTTTATTTATTTTATGATCTAATGGCGATCCGAAACATTCTTCATCTTTCCAACCTTTTGTATATTTATTTTTGATTTTTTCACGTTTATTTGGTGTACCATTTTTGAAAGAATTCGATTCATTCAAATGGAAATTATTTTTATTTATACCACTTGCTGATGTGCTAATATCAATCGGCTTCGACTTATTAATACTATTATTGTTATTATTATTATTATTATAAATTGTATTATGAGATCCTTTTGAGTTTGTCGTCGAAGTATTTGTAGCTTCTGAGGTGCTCTGCGAACGTCCAGCCCGTTTTGCTATCGGTTTAGCTATTGTTACAGTACTTCTTTGTTGTGGCGAACTGGATTGTTTATCAATTAATTTCAATTCTTGTATTTGATTTGCCCTATAAAATCAACACATATTGTTAATAAAACAGTCATAAATACCAAACAATTAGTTTATTTTACCTGATTGTTACCTCATTTTCAGGACAGGGAATACCATTACAAAATGCTTTAATTAACGTGATTTCCTTAACCGTAGCCGAACTAATTTCGCCTTGATATGAAATATCATCAGCACATCGTATTGATACCATATATCCTAACCACTGTGCCATTTTAACTTTTGAAAACAAATATTTAGGGCACAATATGATGAGTTTTATTGTAATAGAAAGTAAGGTTAAGGTCTTACTACGTAGTTGCGTATTATTATTATTATTAAAAACTATAAAATGCAAGAACGATATTATCTTTCTATTTAGAAATTTTTTGAATCGTCCACCGAAGATTTATAATAATTTTTTTGTTTTAATTTGAAAAATAAATAATAAAACGAAAATTAACACAACTTACGAGCTACAGCACTGACATCTAGTTGACCTACTTCAACTACACCATCTTCGATGTGTTTCTATTGATGGCTACTAGATGTCATCAATTTAGCAACTATTCGTCGCTTTGATAGTGAATTAGAGACACGCAATTAAATAATGGCACCAAAAAAATATAAGCCTAATTATAAAAATTGAATAAAAAATTGCAATAGTTGCTGATTATATCCGGTAATCTAAGGAATAGTAGTTTTATTAAAGTGCTATATACGTTAACGTTAAGCTGCGGCAACTTCAATATTCCGATACTGGATTCTGTTCCTTTAATTAGCTGAATATGAAATTTCATCATAACCCAACTTTTTAGTGTTGTTTTTACACATGTGAGAAATATTTTATTTGAATTGGCTTTATTTTATGGAAAAACATGGATTATTCTGTTGGAAGTATTGCTGATTTAGTAACTGGTAAAAATACTCCGAACAAGCCTAAAATTAAAGCAAAACAAATTAAAAATACTGATAATTTGGAGTTGAAAACTGTAGCCGATTCATCTAATAATAACGAAGAAAAACCATCAAAAAAGCGAAAATCTGTTAGCAATTCGAATGATGACACAACGGAAATAGAAGCTAAGAAGCCACGATTGAAAAAAAAAGTCCGCAAATCACCACCAGATCCTGTAGAATTAGCCCGAACTTTATTTGTTGGAAATCTACCAATAACGACAACTAAAACTAAATTGAGGCATTTTTACAAAAAATATGGAGCTATAGATTCGATACGGATACGCGATGTGACGCCGTCCGATCCGAAAATACCAAAAAAAGTTGCTTTTATCAAAAAACAACTACACCCGGAACGAAAATCGTTCAATGCTTTCATCAAGTATCTTCAATTACTTCAAATAGATTCTAATAATTTTAATGATTATATTGTAGATTTTTCGATAGCGAAGATGCCCAAAAGGCCGCTATCACAAATGGGGAACTTTTCAATGATCGCCATATACGCGTTGAAGTTTGCAGTAATCAAAAGAAACGTGACGAAACTAAAGCAATTTTTATCGGAAACTTACCTTTTGGTGATTACTAAAATACAATTATAAATCCATTAATTTCGATATTTGAAATACAGGCGCTGAAGAAGAAGAGCTGTGGAAATTGTTCGAACCATGCGGTGAGATTTCTTCGGTTCGTATGATTCGTGATTCGAAAACTGGTATGGGGAAAGGTTTCGCTTATGTAAATTTCTCGAATTCCGATTCAGTACATTTAGCACTAGAATTAGAAGATGTTAAATTGAATGATCGCGAATTACGAATAAGTTTATGTAATTCTAGTGTGGCTAAAAAAAATAAAAAATTGAACAAAATCAAAACGGTAATCAGAATTTTCTAATATTTAAATTAAATTAAAATTATTTATTGTAGATTGGACAACCTGGAAAATCTAAAAAGGCACGTTGGCAGAAAACCGAACCGAAAGAGCCTAAAGATCCCAATAAAGAGAAAGTTCCAAATAATAATTTAGATTTTCAAGGAGTTGCAATTTCAAAGAAAAAAAAGGTAATTGATAACTCAATTAATTTATCTTAAATAAATTGTTAATTTTAGAAACGGAAAGTTAGTAAAGCATTGCTCGAGAAGAAGAAATTGATAAAACAAATAGCCGGCAAATCACAATAATAATAATCAATTATTGAATGACTTTATTGATTTTTTCTTGTAAATTTGTTGGAAATGATTTGATTTGTTTTTTAGCACACGGTATACAATAAGTACCGTCATAATAAATACTACAATTTGAATCCTTACAAACGGTTCCACTACATTTGATACAATGAGCCCCAATTATCAAGATTTCACCTTGTTTTGGCTGTATAAATGGATCTTCAATCACATAACAATTTTCTAATAGTTTATATTTACGAAAAAATGGTGGATTATTGCCGAAATATTCGTAACGTTCTTTTAATTTACACAAAACACATTCGAAATATTTGACATCTTCTTTTATGGGTTCCGTTATTATTTCTTCTTTCGTTTCAGTTTTTATTGATGTTCCAGGACAATTTTCATCGTCCATAATTTGTCTGTAAATAAAATTTATTGCAGTTTTTGTGCTGTTATTTTATCTTTTGGTGCTTCAATTGGCCACCAATTCGGTTTTTTCACAGTTGCTACACCATCACCGATTTTGATTGAATCAAATTTCAACACTTTCTCAATTCGTAATAAACCTAAACCAATATCATTTTCTACACCACGTAATTTTCCTAAATTAACATTTTCGTAAATAATATCATCTTGTGGTGATTTAGTTGGTGATTTTTGGAAATTGATCGGCATCAATCGTTTACGTATCACACCAGTATGATGTACACGAGCTGTTAATTCTTGTCCAATATAACAACCTTTATGGAAACTAACACCATGTAAATAATCACAATTACATTCTAAAGGAAAACTGATATTTGGAGGGATATCATTGATACCTTCACCGACACCTAAATTGTAACGCAACCAACGATAATTACCCGTACTATTATTATCTAATTCTATAACATCACTAATTTGTTCGTTGATATTCACATGTGATTTTGTGATGATTCTAGAGCCCAAATCGATAATTCTTGGATCTTTAAAAATCATTAGATCACGATGAATTTTCATCGAATTTTGCGGTAAAGACTCATTCAATTTATCACAAGGCACAATTAAACCGTCCATATGTTGACCACAATCACGAGTATCATCAGATTTAATTAGATTTAAATTGAATAGAACATAAATTTTGTAATCTTCGTTCAAATCGACAATATCAATTTTACGTCTGACACGAAACAATTTTAAATGTTTTTGTAATTGATGCGTTATCGCTTTATCGCATTCTATGAGAAAAGTATCATCTGCCGATGGACGATAGATTATTGTATCGTACAAAACACGACCTTTTGTATTCAAAAACATACCATACATACTACCAGGACCGTTATTCAAATGTTTTATATCGTTCGTAATTAAACCTTGTATATAATCAGCTACTTCATTGCCTGATATACGAATCAAACTACGCTCATTTAATTGTTCTAGAATCATTTTTGATGTTGACATTAAACGTTTGAGTGTTAAATTTAGGGATTTGTGCAGACGCAACATTGTTGAGGTTAACCTAGAATAATCCCACAATTCTAACAATATTTGATGTAGAATAGTCTTACCGTTAATTTCGACTGAATTTTCTAATATTTCGATGGGAAATCAGTTTATTATCGATGAAAATTATCAAAAATTGTTTCGTTGGAAAAGTTAGGTTGGAATTGAGATTTATTACGCGACAGTAAGAGCGGGAAATTCAAACTCTAGTTTTCTGAGATTTTGGAAATCTGGCGATTTTTACGTATTGTACTGGAAAAACTTGATCACTCACCTGTTTAACCATAAATTATTTGTATTAATAAGAGCAATAGTTGTTTAAAACTATATAATTATGACACGAGGTAGAAATCTGTTAAGAGAATTGAGATTACTAGTGCGCTCTAGTATATAATAGCTGAACTATACGGCTTAAAGATCTTTAGGTTAGATGACACTAGAGGTTTTTTTTTGAAAAACAGTTGAAATTAGCACTTTTCAAAAATTAATTATTGATAAACTAATTGAATTTAATAATTTTCATTTGAGTTTTTGGGCTCTTACAATGTTATTTTACATATTTATATTTATATTATATTCAAACTGTTGAAATGCTGCTTAGAAAGTAATAAAAACAAAGTTTCACTCTCGTCACCCGTCGTGAAGCGAATTTTTTAAAATTTCTAAGCCGCATTTCAACAATTTAAATGGCATAAAACAAATTAAAATACAAGGAAACAACCAATATTTTCACACCCGACTACTTCTGTTGTTTTTTGATAATCATCAATCATCAAATATAGATAATCCATAGATGTGATTTTGATCATATTGTTGAAATACGAATCTTTGATTAGCATATTCGAATTTATTTGCTTATAGAATTATCCAACTGCTATTTATCTACGTTATCTATGGTTTTGTTTTTTTCTTGTGGCATATAATTAAAAAAAAATCTCTTCCACGTGGGATGATAATAAAATCTCAAGGAATTTGGACAATATCGAAAAAAATTGTTTACTGCCGTTGCTAAGAAGCACATGTATTTCATTTCAATTCAAATCAATAATAATATTAAAAATGATTGCTAAAGCAATAATGGCTAGCGAAAAAGTATCGTGCTCCTCAGAAACGGAAGTAAATAATGTTTCATCTCGAATTTCGTCAAGATCATTCAGATTTTACTAGTCTCGTTAAAAAAGTTTCACTTCAAAAATTGTAAGCATTAATATTGGAAGCAAATAATACAGATACATATTGAAAATTTAGACTTCGAGTGTGAATATCCTTTCATCAACAATAGTGATTTTGAGATTCTTGACTCTTTTCTTCATGATTGGCGTCATTGGAGCGAGTTCTAGATTTGTTGCATTTGTTTTTTTGCAGTATTTGAATGAAGACCTGCAACAAACAATAGAATGCTGATTGACAGTGGCGGAGCTCGCTCTATTCATTCATCAGAGCTAGACTTTTATCAATATATAATTCAAATATATGAACAATTATTCACTATATTTCACTAATTGATAAAGTAAACTTATGAATTTTTGAAGTGAAACTTCTTCAGTTGCGATAGGGGTAAATCTTTTGTGATGAAACGGACATACGACACAAAATTATTACTTAATACTTCTCTGCATGATTGTCGCCATTCAAGTAAGTACTAGATTCGAGATAATCCCACAAAACTATTTTATTTGTTCTTCATAGTGTTTGAAAGAGGACGTGCTAGAGAAAATTAAAATTTGGGATCTTGGTTGTCAAGCTTTAACCGGCTTAAATATGGAACAAGTTAAAAGTGCCATCGTGAATGGAGAGAATAACGAACAATTGAAATCTTACACGTACTGTTTTTTACGAGCAGCTGAAGTTCTAACTAAGAATGGAAAGATTCTCTCCTTGGAACTTGAACGTAAATTGTTAGAAGAAGATTTAGATAAGAAAGTCATCGACGAATTGCTCGCTAAATGTGTGGTACAAAAAGATACACCGCAAAATACCGCTTTTGATCTCTTGAGAAGTTATCAAGAAAACGCCCCAAAATCGGTTCGTTTGTGAAAATATTGTTATTCTGGTATTTTGCTTGCTTGTAGGACCGTTTAATTGTTGAAATGCTATGAAAATTTAGTGAAAATTCAATAGAATAACTTTGAATAACTTTCGCCTTATTGATCCGTAGATTCAACGTCAATAAAATTGGTGTTGAAAATGAATAAAGTTAATTTGTTTATGGAAAATTAATTTTTTCAAGAGCTAATCGACTGATCTTGGGGAAAAAAATTCTAGTGTCATCTAACGTATCTAAAAAGATTCTCAAATTTCATAGTTCATCTATTATCTACTAGAGTACACTAGTGCTTTCAATTCTCTTGGCAGGTTTCTATCTTTTGTCATAATTATCTATATACAGATACAGCAAGCGAATTTTGTTAAATAACTATTCATTCGACAGACGGTCCATATAAAAGAGATGCAGAAATCGAAGATACATGCGTAAGCAAAAAATCGTAAAACTCCATCCACATAGTTGTAAAATCAACGAATAAAATTAAACTGATATTTGATCAATAAATTCATTGATTTACTTCATCTTCACTGGAATATAATGAATAATTGTTCATATTATTTATTTCGAGTCATATTGATGGAAGTCCAGCTCCAGCGAATAAATAGAAGACCACTCAAAGCTAGCTCCGCCACTGTCAGCCAGCATTCCAGATTTCCATTCTTTGTTGCATGTCCTATCCTGATGCGTAATCTTTGATTGACTGATACTGTTGAATCTATATTGCATTAATCTCCCTTTTTATCATTGTTTTATGGACATATCGTTTAGTAGGATGAGCAATCAATGTCAAAATTGAAAATTTCAATACCTCGGCCACGTGGCCACTTGGTTAATTAGCCTGAAGTCGCTTGAAAAATTGAAGTCGTGATCGATTTCACAGGAGCCTTAATATCTCACTGTTAAACCTCTGAGTTTCAATTACTGATTTACATCTCTACTAGTCAAAATGGCTGCATTTTAGGGGATGGTAAGATCATCGACTCGTTAAAATTCTAGTTATTTCTAATTTCTTTGGGTACTCTCTAAATATAGGGGCACTAAAATAAATTTCACCTGATCAATTTAAAATGGGGCGAAAGCTATACGAAAACAATGTTTCATTTTATTGAATATTTATTTATTTCTCAGCGACAATTTCATATATTTTAAATGGTATATAACCAAGAAAAATAACTGGGAAATAACATTTTCATAGACGAATTTCTTCTGGAGCGTTCTCTTGATAACAAATGAAGAAATCAAAAGCTGTATCATATTTTGTATCTTTTTCTATTGCACATTTTTCGATTAATTCGTCGGCTACCTCAGGTTTATCTAGATCATTTGTTAATAACTCTTCGATTTTGGACGTGATAAACTGTCCATCCGAAGTCATAATTTTAGAGTATTCGAATAAACATGCTAAATGATCTTTCACTGAGTCTGTTTCCTCTCCATTAGCGATGGCAGTTTTGACTTCTTCCAAATTGATGCCAGTCGTCGATTTACACTGCTCATCCCATTCGTCTATTTTCTGTTGCGTTGCTACATCCAAACACTGTAAAAAAACAAATGGAACAAAGGAATAGAATTTCGAAATTCTGTCAAATTTTAAAAACTTACTTGAATGGCGACAATCATGGCGAAAATTGCGAGAAATCTCAAACTCTCCATTGTTAACAGAAGGATATTTTCACTCGAACTATAAATTTCGATATGTCTCTATAGTATGAGCCTCCAATATTTATACTCACAATTGTTGATTGTTTTTTGTTATTCGGTGTTTGCCAAAATCCAAGGATTGTTGTTATCGTTAAGCTTGGAAAAGATTCTCTTTTATCACTTGCGACATAAAACATTGTAATTCAAAGATTTAAATTACAACAATGGGATTAAAACCATCGGCAAACTATCAAAATACAATAAATCAAAAAAGGCCAACATTTCGACAAATCTGTGGAATTGTTTGTTTTTTTTTTTCATACAAAGAAACTCTGATTTTGTTCTTGTATTGACGATTCCCAAATTTTTTCACACAAATCGGATAAGATTGAATTAGAAACATTCTATATTTCTTTGCGAATTTTCATGGAAATCAGCAATTATTCTTCTTTATCTTGTTAACACTTCAAAGACATTATTACTCCATTCCTATCGTAGTCGGGTGAGAATGATGGCTAGCGAAAAAGTATTGTGCTCTTCAGCAACGGGAGTGATAAATGTTTCATTTTAAATTCCGTCAAGGTCATTCAAATTCACTAGTCTCGCTTCCAAAAGTTTCACTTTTGGTCAGCTTTAGTTGAAGTAACAGGCAGATGAATCATTTGAATTATTGAAATATTAACCCTTATATTATGTATTGTTCGATGACGAACATGAGTTCCTTAATTGTGAAAATAGATAAAAATGCAACGGTACAAATTCTTCTTCTAGTTCAATATTATTCGATTTGTGTTAACAACAAACAACAATCTCACAGATGGTAGAAACTTAGCTTTTATTTTATTTATTGTTTTATGATAGTTTACTGGCGATTTTAATCCCACTGTTTTGGAATGT